>JAQQSU010000007.1:0-145758 GCA_028627135.1 Pseudochirops cupreus | reverse complement strand
TTCTTTATTTTTAATTTCTATATTTATAATAGAAAGACTTAGTCATTCAAAGTAGTTCCTAAAACACTATTGCTATAACTGACTACAATGTTCTCTTGGTTCTGCTCATTTCACTCTTCATCATTTCATACAAGCCTTTCCATGCATCATGTTCTTAATCAACTGAGATCATCCAATCACACATTGCAAGGGACTTAGATTGAAAGTCTACTCAATTGCAAATTCTTCAAGGGTAGAGACCATATGTTCTTTCATTATATATTCCCAACATTGAGCCTATTACAAGGCTTTGCACAGCATGGGATGGAATGGTTAACTCTTTGTTTAACAACACTCTCTAAACCTCTCCAGCTGAAACACTTTTAATGCCTTTCAGCTGCTTACCCCCGCCTTCTCTGTCTTCCCAATGTCGCCTTCTCACTCTTGAAATAAACTTAGATTCCCCTTTATAGCCTCTGACATTAGACACCACCTTCCTGGATTCTTCACTCCCCCTCACATTTCACATCACCTGAAAACTTCGTCTTCACTTCCTCTTCATTCTTTCCCCTCCCAGCTGTTGTTTACCAGTAGAGTTTGTTATGTGTCCTAGGAATATTTGTAGCACATATATTTTTGGCAAAATTGTTCTCTAGAGCTGTTTTCCTGAGCATTACTCTAGGTGTTCTTTGAGCTGCTAGCCTTTATGTCCACTTGTGACATGTTCTTTCATTGTTTGCACTCAAAGAAATGGATTCTACTCTACCCTTGTCTTTTCTTCCTCCTCTCCTTCACACTTCTCCTATCCAGAATTTGATTCAGAGGGAATTTTTTTAATGCATTTATCTTTCATATGTGTCTTTATAATATATTTATCTTTCTTGGGAGTGATGATGAGTATTGCCAAAATAATGCACATAAGAAGCAAAAGATAAAAGACATCATTAGAGTGGTAGCTCATTGCAAGTGAGGATTGTTTCATTTCTTGTACTCCTATTCCCAGTGCCTAGGACATAATAGGTGATTCATAACAATAATGATACAAGCATAATAATTAATTATATAATAATGATGAATAGATATCATATATCAGGTGATTAATAAATGCTTGTAAGTTGATCCAAAAATATATGGTCAGAAAAGGAGATGATCTAGTCAGAGTTAAATTAGGTGACCTCTGAAGTACCTTCCCACTCTAGCTCCATGAGCCTATGAATCTAGTTATGTAGGGAAAATGATAAATGATAATAATAATAATGCTGATGCTGATAGCTAAAATTTATATAATACCTTCAGGTTAACAAAATTATACTCATCATCTCACTTGAACCTTATAAAAGTAGTGAGGTAGTTACTTAAATTATTCAAGTCATCTGTGACATCATTCGCATGGCTATTTCTTCTATTACTTGAGATCAGAATCCATCCATACTTTCTTATCTTATTCTTTTCTTCTCTACTTTCTACTACTGATTTTGCACAAAAGATCTACTCAAAAGAATGGAGGCCCTCTTCTGGGTCTTGCCTTCCCTCCCACCTCCATTTTGTGGGTACTAATGGGGCATGCAGGCTTTGCACTGGATACTTTCAATGATAATGGCAAACAGCCATGGTGAGCATATATCCCTGTTTTATGCCTCATTTAATATTAGTAATCAGACGGCCATCCATTTCTATTGTTACATGTTTTAAGGAATCATATGTGCACTAAAAAATCCATAGGGAGAGGCTTTGTTGGGATTTCTCATCTTTCAAGTGGTGAGTACATAGGTATTATTGTTAGCATCTAAAAAGATCCTACCTTGATGCCTTATCATGACACAGCAGAGATGACCCATTTTACAGATAAGAAATCTAAGACTCAGAGACATTAAAGGACTTGTTCATATTCAAAGAGAAATAAGTATCAGAGTCAGGATTTAAACCTAGATCTTCCTGATGTCAAGTCTGGCATTCAGTCAACTTATGGATGGATTGAGCATGCTCTGGTGTCTGTGAAGTGTTAAAATAACTAGAGGAATACATCTAGCATGGTGAGTAGATCCTCTCTGGAGGGTTTACTGGAAGACATAAACAGAAATTACATAGAGTGAGAAGGTTTGAACGGGTTGAAAAGAAATCAGAGATCCATTGAAATATCAAAGATAGTAAAAAGGTGTTGTATCCAGGAAAAGGCAATTTGATGTCATTACATCTTTGGAGACAATTAAGGACTGCTTCCTTGCACTGATGGGATTGGGGGAGGGAGGGAAATAGAATGGTGGATCAGTGGAATAGGTTAGGTGCACAAGACATAGTAGTCAATAACTATAGTAATCTAATGTTAAATAAACCAAAGACTCCAGCTTCTGGGATAAGAACTCACTATTTAACAAAAACTGCTGGGAAAACTGGAGAACAATGTGACAGAAACTAGGTATAGATCAGCATCTTACACCCACTACCAAAATAAGGTCAAAATGGTTACACAATTTAGACATAAAGGGTGAAACTGTAAGCAAATGAGGAAAGTAATGAATAGTTTACCTGTTAAATGTATAGAGAAGGGAAGGAAGGGAAGAATTTATGACCAAACAAAAGATAGAGAACATTATGAGATACAAAATGGATAATTTTGATTAAATTAAAAAATTTTTGCACAAAGCGAAGGCAACCCAGAAGAAGCAAAAATCTGGGAAATAATTTTTACTGTCGGTGTCTCTGATAAAGGCCTCATTTCTAAAATATATATAGAACTGAGTCAAATCTATAGGAATATAAATAATTCTCTAATTGATAAATGGTCAAATGATATTAACAGGCAGTTTTCAGATGAAGAAATCAAAGCTATCTATAGTCATATGAAAAAATGCTCTAAATTGCTCTTGATTAGAGAAATGTAAATTCTGAAGTACCACATCATACCAATCAGATTGGTTAACATGACAAAAAGTAGACAATGATAAATGTTGGAGAAGATGTGGAAAAATTGGAACACTAATGCATTGTTAGTGGAGTTGTGAACTGGTCCAAGCATTCTGGAGAACATTTGGAACTATGGTCAAAGGGCTATAAGAGTGTATATACTCTCAGATCCAGCAATACCACTACTAGGTTTGTATCCCAAAGAGACAATGAAAAAGGGAAAAGGATACACATATACAAAAATATTTATAGCAGCTCTTTTTGTGGTGGTCAAGAATTGGAAATTGAGGTGATGCCCATCAATTGAGGAATGGCTGAACAAGTTGTAGTATATGAGTGTAGTGGAATAGTATTGTTCCACAAAAAATGGTGAGCAGGCATATTTCAGAAAATCTGGAAAGACTTGCATGAACTGATGTGGAGTGACGTGAGCAGAACTAGGAGAACATTGTACTCAGTAACAGCAACATTGTATGATGACTGACTTTGTTAGATTTGACTCTTCTTAGCAATGCAATGATCTAAGACAATTTCAAGGGACTCATGATGGAAAATGCTATCTACATCCAGAAAAGATTGAGTCTGAGTACAGATTGAAGCATTCTATTTTCTCTTTGTTGTTTTTTTGTTTTTTCTTTCTCGTAGTTTTCCCTTTTGTTCTGATTCTTCTTTCACAATATACAATGTGGAAATGTGGAAATGCGTTTAATATGGTTGTGCATGCATAGCCTATATCAGATTGCATGCCATCTTGAGGAGAGGGGAAGGGACGGAGGGGGAATTTAAAGAATTTCTTAAAATTAAAATGTCTTAAAATTAAAATTCTTAAAATTCTAAGAATTTTAGAACTAAAGTCTTGTAAAAGAGAATGTTGAAAACTAAAAATAAACTTCAAAAAATTATAATGCTTCTCCCCAAAATAAAAGATATGCCAAGATTCTTCTCATATAGTAATAAGGTTAATGAAATACCCTGAGTAGGCCAAGTACATTGAATGTTTTTCCAGTGACTTTTCCAGGAGGCTAGATGGCACAGAGCCAGAAAGACCTGAGTTCAAATCCATCCTTGTATACTTACTAGTTGTGTGACCTTTGGCAAATCACTTATTCTTTCTTTTCCTCAGTTTCTTCTTCTGAATAATGGGGATAATAATAGCATCTAACTTCTAGAGTTGTGAGGATAAAATATTTATAAAGCACTTCACAAACCTTGAGATGCTACATAAATGCAGTCAATCGATAAGCATTTATTAAGTGCCATTTATGTGCCAGACACTGTGCTAAGCATTAAGGATGCAAAAAGAGGCAAAAGACAATCCTTACCCTCAAGCTATTATCACTAATAGGCAATATGATTCTACACAGAGACATTCATCTTTTCTTTCCTGATCTTCTTTGTGACCAATGGTATTCATTTTTGAAGATGGCTGATTGGAGTTGAAGATGTAGTAGATCAGAGTTAACTAACCCTGGAGAACCTGTGGCCTTGATGTCATATTTGGCTTGGGTGTGGTCTTTTGATTGGGTCCAAATTACGCAGAACAATTCCTTTTATTAAGGGGATTTATTCTGTGAAGTTTGCATTCAAAGGGCTGCACTTGAGGACCTAGAGGCCACAGTTTCCCCACCCCTGAACCAGCCCATGAGAATACCAAACTAAATTACATTTAAGAGACAATATACAATGGTAAAGAAAATCAAGAGCTCCTGAAGAAGGCAAGTTTGAAGCTATGTTCTGAAAGAAGTGATGCTTTCAAGAGTGGATCAGTGCTCTTACCATTCTGGGCACTCACTCTAGTGATCTAGTTTTTCAGCTCTTCTTCATCTTAGCTTGCTCCAGCCCTAACCATATTTTTCTGTAAATCCCCTCTAGAAGTTACACCTGATGTGCTGGGGCCTGCCTTTGTTTCCTTTGGTTTTTTCCTGGTAACCAGGGCAGCATTGGGACAATCCATTTGTTTATTTTCCCTGTCACTCACTATATGATTGACTTATGTCATTTTGCCATCATATATCTCCTCAGTTATGTTTAATTTTCCACTTTTCACGCAAAAGGAGTGAGGATCTTAAATTAAGACAGATATTTCATTTGGACAGAAATAGTCAGTTAACATGAACTGGGCTATGAGCTGGGTATACAAAGAAAAGGTCACTGACTTTAAGGTGTACTCATTCTAATGGGGAAAGACTATATAAATAGATAGACACATACAAGATATATATGGAGTAGATGAAATGAAGCCTCAAAGGGAAAGGCATTAGTATCTGAAGTGACTAGCTGGGAGAGATCTCCTGCTGAGGGTAGGAGTTGAATCTTGAAGGAAGCCAAGTGGAAGTAAGGGGGCAGTGAACACTAGGCATGGGGGCTATCCAGTATAAAAGCGTGGAGATAAGAGATGAAGTATCCTACTCAAGGAGCTGGATCATAACGTACATGGAGGGAAATAAAGTGAGAAGTCTGGAAAGGGAGGAAGGGACCAACTTATGAATAGCTTTAAATTTATATTTGACCTTATAGGTAAAAGGGAGCCGCTGTGTTTTATTCAGTGAGATCATCTCAGTTCCTAGCATACTATCAGGCACATAGTAGGTAATTAATTAATGATTGCTGATTGAGGGAATGTGATCAATAATTGAATGAGGGGAAGCCTCTGCACCGGGTGCTCAGTTGTTTGATAATAGGTTCTGTTTGTTTTTTTTCTCTTTGTATGTTTTGAGCATGACTGCCTCATGGAACCTTGCTAATTGGGCCATCCCTGCTTATGACATCAGAGATAGGAAACCAATCAGGCTTGAGATGTGAAGATCCTGCTTCTTGGTATAAAACATCTGACTCACTTCTGCATTGGGGAAGAGTCCTGTAACAGGGGATGGAACTTAGGAGGTATTTAGGATAAAAGACTCTAGAGAATTGAGGAGAGGTTGGCATGATATGGTGGGGGTGGGGGTTGTGGTGAGGCTAGAGAGGGTGTGTTATCTGGAGTAGAGACAGCCTTTCTAAAGAGAAGCTGGGCCCAGAAAAAAAGTTGTTTTTTTTTTCTTTTTCTCCTCAGACTACTATATAATGTATCAGTAGTCTACAGGCTTGTACGTACCTATCCTTACATATACTCTGAGTATGGACCATCTGATTTGTGTACTGATTCTTTATATGCTCCTACTATAAAGGGAAATTATTTGTTATTAAAGATCCTATTCCTCAGTTACAGCAATTAGGAGGTAACTATGCCAGCGATGTGCTGGAGCCAGCTCAAATTGGATCCCAAGAGCTGGTTGTTAAAATTTCAGTGTAAGCATTTACATCTCAGAAATCAGCAAACCTTACAAAGTAGGGCTTGATTTATTGTTTTGTTGATTGTCTAGACTTAAGAGAGTGATGGAAAAAAATGTTAATAAGGCAAATTCAACATAAAAGTGTGTCATAACATTTCTCCCCCAGAGAGCTACTTGTCAAATATTTACCGGTGCACTACTGACTGTGCCTTTATTGAAACAAATGCCCTAAATACAAACACATTCATGAAATTCAAATACATGTTCATTTACTTAGCATTTCATATGACTTTAAGCATGGCAGGACTTCTTACATAAAAGAAACAAATGATTACTCTGGATAATAAAGTGACAGTGGCTAGCATTTGTAAAACTTGTAAACTATTTTACACACCTTATTTCATTTTATCCTCACAACGAACTTTTGAATTAGGTGTTATTACTGTTCCTATTTTTCAGATAAGGAAACTGAGGCTGAGAAGTTAAGTGACCTTAAGGTTAAGGGTCACAGAGCTACAATATCTGAAGAAGTGAACTCAGGTCTTCCTGACTCCATATCCAACACTTTATCCTATGTTATACTACCTAGAAGTTTCTTGATTAATGAATTGTTCATTATTTCTCCTCTTCCCCATGCTGCTGTGGATGTCAACTCCTGTTGAGTCTTTAGCAGCTTCAAGTGCACCCTTATGACTACAAAATAATATTGATTTGGGGTGTGGTTGTTGGAATCAATTTCATTATTTTGTAGTTATCACAAGGAAGCAATAGTATACTTCTTTATAAAAATAGCTGACTTCATATGTTGCTTTAAGTTTTACAAAATATTTTACTAAGAGCAACTCTTGTCCCCATTTTACAGATAAAGTAAAATAAAGTTCAGAGAAGTTGTATCTTACCCGTGATCAACAGTTAGCATTTTAGCTGATATTAAAATCCAGATCTCTTGAGGCCAGGTCAAGTATTCTTCCTACTATACTATATAACATCTATATAACACATTGTTTTTCTTAAGCACAAGATCCCAACTCACAGGGCTATATAGGAAGATGCTAGAATTATTGCCATGAAAAAAAAAGTTTTCTTCTTGGAGAGAAGATGGGAAAAGTTTCCTGGTTACCAAAGAACTGGGGAACTTGCATTATGTAGAAGAAGAATGAAAAATTCCTACATAATCTCCATGAACCTATCAAATTATCCTGTTTGGTTCTTGAGAGCAGAACTAGGACAAATAAGTAGAATTACAAGGAAGAAATTTTTAGCTCAATTTAAGATTGGACTTGCTAAAAACAAATTAAAGCTGCTTCAAAATAGGAGGTTTGTTTTGGGAGGGAATGAGTTTCCAGTGATTAGAAGACCAGTGGAGTTCTCATAGCCAAAGGTTCCTGTTTTACCTATAAGTTGAACTAGGTGACCTCTGAGATCTTCTGTAATGGAGATTGCATGATGCTATGGTTTTCAATGATTGAGAATTATTATTTTGTCATTGTCTAGTCTTTAGATCACTCACATTATCCATATAATGCTACTTGTTCCATGTTTCTTCCTCTGTTAAATATTTCTTCCCTCCTCATTCCTCTCTGACTATTAAACTGTTACCCATCCTGTAAGATCAAATTAAATTGTTACCTCTTCCACAAACTTCTTTCATCATACCATTTTCAATGGCTTTCCTCACCTTAGACCACACCAAGTACTTTGTTTTGCACTTCTTTAATACATTTATCATGTATTATTGTGTATTATAGTTGTCTTTGCATGAATCTTATTTTCTTATTAGGATTGAAAGTACCATAAGGCCTAGAACCATATTTTGTCTTAACTTTTTATCTCCCCAATGCCTATAATGATGTTTTACATAGAGTATCACAGAACCACAGATTTGGAAGATCCCTCATCTGGTCCAACCTCTGCGTCCTCAGGAATTCCATAAATAATATCTCTGAGAAGGGGTCAACCAGTATCTTCTTCATGTCTTTTGGTAATGGGTAACTCCTGTCTCCTGAGGTAGCCCGCTTCACTTTTGGACAAATCTAATTTTCAGAAAGTTCTTCCTTCAATCAAAGTGAGATCTGATTTCCTATAATTTCTGCCTGTTGCTTCTTCCCTCTAGGGCCAGGTTTAACCAAGTCTAATCTCTCTTCTACATGACAACTCTTCAAATACTTCTGTTGCTTTAAATTGCCCCCATGTCTTTTCCTTTCTACCTTATATTTTCCCATTCTCCAAAATGACTCACATACCAGGTCTTCTAGGTTCCTTCCCATCTTGGTCATTCTCTTTTGTGAATACTTACTTTGATAAATATCCTTCCTGAAATGTGGTGATCATGAATTATGGTTCTGACATCTTTCCAGATTGACTTAATGTTGCTTTTCCTCATTCCATTGATGCTTCAGTCAAACTAGCCTTCTTGGTTTTTCCAATGGACAATCCCACCTCCCACCTCTTTGTCTTTGTAAGAACTGCCTGTCCTTTGTGCCTGGAATACATTTGTTCTTCTACCTCTAAGAATACCTAGGCTCAGCTCAAGCATTACATTCTTTACAAGGCCTTTCCTTGTTTCCTCTAAGTTGTTACTGGCCTCCCTCTCCAAAAATTACTTTGCATCATTTTTGTAAATTAGTATTTCCTCAAATATAAGAGAGACTATCTAACGCCTAGCAAAATGGACAGCACATAGTTAAGTATTAATAAGTGCTTGTTTAATGAATGAATCCAAAACTAAACACCACAGTCTAGATGTTGTTTGAGCTGGTAACAGTACAGCTAAATTATCACCTTTCCTGTTTTGGATTCTGTGCTTCTATTAATGCAGTTGGGCAGCTGGTAGCACAGTGGATAGTGTGCTAGGCCTGGAGTCAAGAAGACCCAAGTTCAAATCAGACCAGATGCTTCCTAAGCTGTGTGATCCTGGAAAGTCACTTAACCCTGTTTGCCTCACTTTCCTCATCTGTAAAGTGGGCTGGAGAAGGAAATGGCAATACCACACCAGTGTCTTTGCCAAGAAAAACCCAAATGGGGTCAGGAAGAGTCAGACACATCTGAAACAACTTAAATAATTACTAATTTTTAATGTGTGAGCTTTTTCGTTGTTGTGTTGGGTTTTCTTGATGTCTTGATGCTTTTTTTATGTCTTGTTAGGTTTTCAGCTCTCTAAAACCTCCAAACCTTTAATCGGTAACTGTGCTTAGCTATGTCTCTGCATTTTGTGTTTGGGTGATTGATTTTTTTTCAACCTCGGTTCAGAATTTTGTATTTATCCTGATTTAATTTAAATTTCTTTAATTCAGATTTAACAGATTCAGATTAAGTTTATTAAATTCAGAATTTATTTGATTCAAAATGTACAACTGCATTGTGGATGGAGGACTGACCTTATAATTAACAAGAGCTGTGTTCAAGTTCTGACATTGATGAATACTAGCTGTATGACTGTGAGCAAAATCACTTGTTTGCTCAGCGTATCAGACAACTCTCTAGAGCAGGGATGAGGAACCTGCAACCTGGAGGCCATATGTGACTGTCTAGGTCCTCGGGTGTGGCCTTTTGACTGAGTCCAAGTTTTACAGAAAAAATCCTTTGTAAAGTGGATTTGTCCTGTGAAGTCTGGATTCAGTCAAAGGCGTGCACCCAAGGACCTAGAGGGCCATGTGTCCTCAAGGGCACAGGTTCCCCACTCCTGATCTAGAGGCATCCTTTCAAGTTGAAATTGATTCATTACTGAATAATCCATGGATTCAGGTATTACTCCATTTCTTAATCCTTTCAACTGTATTATTATCATATACCTACATATTTCCTTTAAGGGAATCTAATGGTCATAGCTAATAGCTAGCATTTAAATTGTACTTGCTCTGTACCGGGCACTGTGCTAAGTACATTACAAGTATTATCTCATTTGATCCTCACCACAAGCCTGGGAGGCAGGTGCTATTACTATCACACTTTTACAGTTTGGGAAAGGGAGGTAGGCAAAGGTTAAGCAACCTGCCCTGGGTGGCATAACTAATAAGCATCTTGGACTATATTTAAACTCACATCTCCCTGGCTCCAGGCCTAGCATTTATTCACTGTGCCACCTAGCTTTTAAAAGAATTTGTTGGGGGTGGCTAGGAATAAGGAGGATCTGAGTTCAAATCTGGCCTCAGACACTTAACATTTACTAGCCATGTGACCTTGGGCAAGTCACTTAACCCCAATTGCCCTGCCTTGCCCCCTTTAGAAAGAAAAAAAAAAGAATTTGTCATATGCCCTGATGAAATACAGCAATGTTTTGTTTACAACATTATTCTGATGTACCAGGTTAGTTATCCTGCCAAAAAGAGAAAAAAAGTTACTTTGGTCTGATAGGTTCTTAATGAAACCATTTTCCTTTTGGAAATCTTCACAAACTATCCCTTTAATAATAGATGCTAAAATTTGACCAAGAATCAAACTCAGTAGCCATTACTTTGACAACTGTTCCTTCTTCCCTTTCTTGAAAATTGAGACATTTGCCTGCCTCCAGTCCTGTAATGCTTAATAAACATTTATTCAGTCAAACGAAAATAAAAATTGTCATGCTTGTTTCCAATGATATCGCCAATGGAGCTAAATGTCTTTCTGAAAATGTCAGGTTGGTATTCTGGAAATATATTGGAAGAATTTATATTACTGCAGTTCCTGCTAGTGTCAGCTTCTAAAAGCATACCAAAATCAGAATGTTAAATGATGATGGCTGATATCTATATGTCTGTATCTATTTCTACCTCTAAACTTTATCTGTGTCTATGTTCATATCTGTCTTTCTATTGATATCATCGCTATGGTGTTTTGAGGTTTTCATTATGATGGCTGAAAAAGTTATTAAGGCTTAAAATTGCATTAAGATTTTTTGGATAGGCTGTGTGTGTGTGTGTGTGTGTGTGTGTGTGTGTGTGTGTAAGAAATACAAAGTCTGGGGAAGCTAGGTGGCACAGTGAATAGAGCACTGGCCCTGGAGTCAGGAGGACCTGAGTTCAAATGTGACCCACTTAACACTTACTAGTTGTGTGACCTTAGACAAGTCACCTAACACTGATTGTTCTACCTTCCCGCTTCAAAAAGACACACACAAAAAAAGAAATATAGAGTCAAATGAGATAGTGTAATTATACTTCTATGATTATTGTGTATAAATGTTTATAATATAACATATATACATGATAAATATGTAATTACTATGTCTGTAATTTAAGTACATATTTACGTATAACTATAACTATGTATTATAAATATATAATTACATTATCTCATTTGATTCTCACATCAGTCTTGTGAATTGATCTTTTACTGAGTCAAATGCCCAGAATACAAACTCATTTGTGAAATTTACATGTGCTTTCACTATTCGTTTAATAAATATTTACTTATTGCCCTGTGAGGCTGGTGTTATCCCTATTTTACAGAGGAGCTTAGTGGAGTTAAAAATGACTTGTCCAGGGTCAGATGGCCAAAATGTGTCAGAGGAGAGATCTGACTTCAGGACTTACTACCACTAACTCCAATGCTTTATCAGAAGGTATGATCCTCAAGGGAAAAATTTGTTTTTCTCCAGTAACTTCCCAAGCTATGAGGCACAGGACTTTGTATACACTATGAGTACTTAGGAATGGTTGATGATTAAGTTGACCATTACTTAGGCAAATAAACATAAGAATGAAAAATAAAGTTAGACACACCTAAAGAAGGACTTTACAACACTTTTTTTTACTTTTGCTACTTTAGCTTTTTTATGACCTTCCTGAGAGTGGTCATTTGGCATTTGCTTGAACACTTTTAGTGAAAGAAAACTCACCACTTTGTGATATATTTCCACACTTTTCCCTCTCCCTTCAATTGTATATTTTAATTGTTAGAAAATGTTTCCTTACACTGAACTGAAAACCACCTCCCCATTGGTCCTAGATCTGCTTTCTGTAGCTACCCGATAGAATTCCTCTTTCCCATGTGTCCTACTTTCTCAAGCAGAGAAAGGAGACATTTTCATTACTCAAGATGGCCCTTTTAATTTTAATAGGAAATGATATGCTTACTCTCACAACTTTCTAACTCTCCCCCCTCTCCCTTTTTCCAATGGGATGCCTCCAGCATACCAATGACCACAGTTCATTCAGGGAGAAATCCAACTTCCTTTTAGGCATATTTTGAACTCCTCTAGTAGTGTATTTTCTCAGGCTTTCAATGATATCCAGTTTTTACCACTGGGTTTGCTCAGTCACAGAGAGGTCAAAGAGTTAGTTTGCCTTGAGTCACGCTAACTGTGATGGGACCCAGACCTTGAACAGTATCCAAAGTTCCTCCTTTTCCTCAGTCACTTACCTTGTTCCCTACCTTAAATCCACTTTCATACCCCTTTCTTTTCTTTGAGGATTATATGTCCCCAGACACTGATTCTTATTTAGCTGAAAATCAAGGTTCTTTTGTTATCTCCCTTATGAATTCATGCCATGGCTGCCAGACAATATTGTATAAAAAACCCCAGCATCTGACATTCATATTTGGCTCGGGGCAGTCTTGTGAATCACATGTTAGTGCTGAAACTTTTAATGTTTTGTCCAACACAAAGAGAAATGACTCTAATGCTTTGAAATGTCTTTTAACACTGACTATGTCAACTCAGTGCCCCCCCATTTCCACTCCCCTCTCTTTCCTTCAGTGTTTTTTTTCAAGTTGTTCACAATTGTGTCATCTTTGTTTGTGCAAGGTGATTTTGCCATGAAGCTATTTGGATAGTGTTGAACTGCACTAAAAATACTACATGAGATATGCATCCCTGATCACATTGCCTTTGATCATAGTGATTCCACTAATTAAACATTCAAGCAAGGAGAGTGCTGTGGAGTCATGTAAACCGGTGAATATTTGATAATGATAGAAGTATTCAAAGCATTGGTGATTAATGAGCAGATGTGAAGAGGCAATGCAAACTTTTGGGAACCTACTTTGAGTGGTGATGTCAGCAAGGAACAATTCACAGACATAATTACTAAAAAATTATCAGAGACTTCCTTGTCAAGTATTTTGTATGTTTATAAAGCTGTTGGTGAGTCATTTTAGGAGTCTGGGAGACTTATTTGATTTGGAATCAGGATTTTATTATAGCTTAGCTGTTATGTAATAGTTTACTCAGACTGATGGGGAGATATTCTTCCATGTCAACAGAATTTGTATGTGTGCAGTGAGATTTCCTTGTAATTCTTTCAGCAAAGAGGCAATGTTGTATAGTGGATACAGAGCCAACATGGAGTCAGGGAGACTTGAGTTCAAGTCTCACTTCTGACGTATACAGGTTATGTGATCCTGGGGAAGTCACTTAACCTTTTGGCTTCCTAGGCAATTTTGTTAGACTATGAATGGAAGAAAAAGGTGCTCATCTGTGTGTGTGTGTGTGTGTGTGTGTGTGTGTGTGTGTGTGTATGAGAGAGAGAGAGAGAGACAGAGAGAGAGAGAAAGAGAGAGAGATGCTCTATCAGGTAGTTCCCTGTACTAGTGATATCATAGGTCTTATCCCTCTCTTTATTTTTCAGCAAATTATATCTGACTACTTCTCTGTATTTTTATATTTGTATGATAATTGAGTTGTTAGAATAGGAGAAGAGGGAGCAGCTTTAGGTTGCATTGTCCATTGGAATACCCCATATCCAGTGGATGATGACATTGCACAAAGAGACTTGAGCTACGATATTGCTGATGTCATGCAGAGCAAATGTCTCTGACATGCTAGTTCTCTCTTATAACATTAGGCTCTGTGGGAGACTTTCTTTCCATACAAGTGATGCTGTGCTTTGTATAGTAAGTTAAGGTCTACCATGGATGTGCTATGGTAAACATTGTAATTAGTCATGCTTCATCTAAATGTCATCAGATTTTAAAACTGAACAGCAAAGTTGTCTGGGTGCAGTCTTTAGGTTGGCAAGGAGATATTGCTTGACCAACTCCATTAGTTGCTAACTAGGAACCTTTCACTTTGGGGATTCCCAAGCCTTGTTGACCAACAGATCAACATTTTACTTGACTATATACAATACTCAACATTTTAATAACATTGTTGACTTCAGTGCAATTTCGAAAAGAATATAGCCTAAGAGAACATTTTGCTTTCCAAGGATGGTTGGAGGCTGGTTTTGCTGGAGATGTGGTTGAATAGCATCAGGAGATCTCTCATATTCTGCTATTGCCTGTTTGTTACTGTGCCATTGAGTGGTTATTCAGTTTTTCAGTGTTTTTGTTTCTCCTCTTCCTTCTCCTCCTCCTCCTCCTTCCTATTTCTTTTTGCAAATGAAGGTTATATTAGACTTTTTTTCCATAGAGATATTATGAAGCTCCATAATGAACTTGAGTGTCTGCTCTACAAGCTTAAATGAAGGTCAGAGAATTAATAGTCCTGCCTACTGTCCCTCCTTTTCCTTTTTCTTCTCTCCACTTTATTGTGCACTGCAGAATCAGAAAGGAGAATCGAGCAGAATGAAATGTAAAGTTATTTAAACAGATGTTACAATTAAGGTCCACTTTCTCCTAATGTCAACATTATCTGCTAATGTTAACATTCACCTACCTAACCTTAACATTTTCCAGAACAGTCAGTAATTGAACAAACCCTCCCTAGCTGCTCTTAGCAAGATTGAACATTAGCTAGAAAGGTGTGTGTAGAGTACAATAAATGTGTCCACAATGTTCGCTGGGACTGTTAGATCTCAGTCTTCAGAGTATCACAGAAGATTTTATTTCTGCTGTGTTTGTATTAAAAGCAGAAGTAGAAACTTTGGGCCACAAAGTCAAACTTGGCCTTACAGTAAAAATTGAAAAAATGTTATGCATTTGACAATAGTCACAAAATCTCCTTTGAGACTTGGATAATAAACACCTCTGTTTTCAAATACCAATGAGTATTTGAGAAACAATCATGATCCAGGAAAGTCATGATGGAATGACACTGAACTTCCTCTTGGCTTCTTCTTTTGTTTATTAGTTTATAATAAACAAAATTTCTATTTTAGATCCTGAACTGCACATTATGATGCAAGATGAGCCCCATAGGAAGGAATTCTACTTCCATGTAGCTGCTTCCAAAAGTTCTCTAGGCTGATAATGTGACCCTGCCATTTTATAATCAACAAAGTTGTTAGAGGGTGATGATATATTTTGTGGAATATCTAGAATCCTTTTAAAATTCCATTTTGAGGGGTGGCTAGGTGGTGCAGTTAATAGAACACTGGCCCTGGAGTCAGGAGTTCAAATCTGGCCTCAGACACTTAACACTTACTAACCGTGTGACCTTGGGCAAGTCACTTAATCCCAACTGCCCTGCCTTCCCCCCTCCAAAAAGCAAAAAAAAAAATCATTTTGACTCTTGTTCTTTGCCTTTGAGCTAGTTCATTGCTTACTTCAAGGAAGATCAGGATAAAGTCTCAGTAGGATGGAGAGGACCCTTGTTTCACCCTATTTCAACTTTTTACTTGCCTTTGAACTAATTCATTGCTTAGCTTATCTTTGGATAAAGTCTCAAAATAATGGAGAGAACACAAGAGTGTTACATGATAGCAAATCTGAGGAAAAGTTTGGTGGAGAAGAGGTTAAAACTACTCTTCTAAATGGAAATTGAATTATCTATGGTGATCGTTGTTGGAATTCATTGGTCTCTGCCATATTTGTCATTCATGATTACATTTTATAAATGATTTTTACATTCCAGTACTTTGTTTAAAAAAAAAAATCAGTGGCTCTGTATGGCCTACTGAACAGAGTTTTGATTTCTTTATTAGCATTCAAGGATCTACCAATCTTCCATGATCTTATATTTTCAGTCTTATCTCATATTACTCTGTTTTTTGTAGTCTGTCCTAAAGCAAAACCAGATAATTCTCTTTTAAATAGAAAGGCACTCTCTAAATGGTCTATTCTAAATAAAGAATTTTGATACAGAATTTTCCATATTTAATGAAATGACCTATCTTATAATGTAAAAACCACTGGGCTTCCTTCAGAAGAATTTCTTTTTTCCTGAACTGGGGATATCAGCCTATAAGGGCTAACATGGTAACAGTCTTTGAATATTTGAAGGTTTATTCCTGGCTACCACCAGCATTTCCCACATAGAAAAAAGAGCCACCTGTTTTCTATTAGATTACATAATAGAACTTAAAAAAAAATCTCATTTGATGAGAATGGAGAACTAAAGCTAACAAGGTGGAATTTAATATGGATAAATGTAATGTCCTGTACTTAGGTTCAAAAAATCAACTAACAAGTGCAGGAAAGATATAGGTAGTCAATAATTCATATGAAAAAATACCTGGGGGTTTCATTGAATTGTAAACTCAATATGAATCAGCAATATGATATAGCTGCCAAATGTGCTAATGCAATCTTGGGCTAAATTAATAGAAGTCTGGTGTTGAGGGCTCAGGTGATGATAATACCACTTCAGCATGGCCAGAGAATGTCTGGATTATTGGGTATATCTCTGCAGTGTGTTGATATGTACAGCCAGAATGGTTAAAAGACTTAATACAAAGCCATGTATGAATCTGATGAAGGAACTGGGAATATTAGCCTAGAGAATAAAAGATTTACATGATAGTAGCAGTCTTCAAATATTTAAAGATTTTTTTCAGCTAGGTTCATGAAAGTGGAACTAGGATCAAGATGTGAAAAAATATGGAAGCAAAATATATGTTCATCATTTGGGGGAAGAGTGAACAATATGGTATATGATTATAATAAAATAATAAACATAAAGATTTCCGAAAAATTTTGGAAGACTTTATAAGATTCAGAGCAAAGCAAATACAATTTATTTGAAGACCAAAATAACACAAAGGAAAAGAACACTGAAAGAGTTCAGAACTTTGCTCAATGCAGTGATTGAACATGATCTCAGAGGAAGACAACAAAGTAAGATTCCTAAAGAAAGGTAGGTAGATAAAGCATACATATACCAGATGTGGCTAACTTAACTATTTTTGTTACAAGGAGGCTTCCTTTCTGAAGGCTGGTGTGGTAGTCACTGAAAGATGACAATGAAGTAGAAAAAGGAGCATAAATAAAACATTTACAAAATTAGAACAGGAAGATTTAGTTTTAATAGAAGGAAAAACTTAGCAAACAATTAGACATGTCTAAAAATGGGATGGGCTGTCTCTAGGGGTTTAATAATTTCCCCATCTCTAAATTTATAATTACATAAAGTAAGCAGTGTGGCTTAGCTACTAGAGGATGAACCTTGATATCTGGAAGAGCTGGGTTTAAATCCTGCCTGATACATATTAGAGGTGTAACTCTGGGCAAATCAGTTAGCCTCTTAGAGGCTCAGGCAATTTTCTAAGATTTTAAATTACATATATGTTGTTGATGTGCACCAGTATGTTCCCCATATAAATAAAAACATAGATATGAACCCATATGACCACTTATTGGAGATTTTATAAGTCTGAGTAGGGTTGGACAAGATGACCTCTAAGATTCTGTCTGTAGCTTATTCAAGGTCATAAAGCTAGTTATTGACAGAACCAGGACTCCAATATCAGCTTATTACAAAACATAACACTTCAGGGACTTCAGCAATCATTTAGTCTAACTTGTTCACAAAAGGAATTGCCACTGTAATATATCATACACATAGTTGGCTGACTTATGTTTTAAGACTTCTATTTTTTTTTACATGGCATATAATATAGAATTTTATGTTATTAAAATATGTTCATTTATAAAAATTAATGTTAAAGAGAACTTGCTATGTGGCACACCACAAGTAGTGGTTCATTTTTACTATCACTAATCCTAACTCTTGATATTGTATCATAGAAGCCAACAGAGAAAAGTATATCAAAGGGTCTAAGTAGCCTTGTACTAATGCTACAGAATTATTAAGAAGAATGAAAATAGAGAAAGGGCGATGGATTTGAAATTCAGGAGGTCGTGATCTTCTAAAAGATTTTTTTCTCTGTCTCTCTGTCTCTCTCTTCCCACTCCACCTCTCTGTCTCTCTCGCTCTCTCTGTCCCTCTTCCTCTCTCTCTGTCTCTCTCTCCCTCTCTCTGTCTCTCTCTCCCTCTCTCTGTCTCCCTCTCTCTCTCTCTCTCTCTCTCTCTCTGTCTCTGTCTCTCTCCCTCTTCCTCCCTCTCTCTTTCTCTCTCTCTCTGTATACATACACACATACACATATGTATATATATATTATATGGGTAGTCTGAGAATCTATTTAGGAAATACCTGAGATCAGATGATGACATTTTAAAAATCAAGATTAGTAATGTGCCCTATCTACTAGTTGACTCACCTAACCCCAAGTAGAATGGAAGTCACTTGAAGTCAGGGCCCACTTTCATTTTTATCGTTGTTTCTCCAGACTAACATATAATAGTTACTTTAAAAATCCTTGCTGAATTAAATTGAGTTCTCTGGGCCTCATTTTCCTCCTTTGAAAAATTAGGGCACCCTCCTAATTCTAATATTCTATTATTCTGATATCTACTTCTGTCTGGCATTATATTACTGAATAAATGGATTGTGGGGCTTTGGATCATATTCAATTTTTTTCTTTACAGCATTATGTCATAGAGAGGCCTTGTATTAGATTAAAAAGAGACCGTGATTGGGAGACTAGGGTCCAAATCCCAGTTCTAACCTGGGTTAGTTATGTGATTATAGGTTAAGTCACTTTATCTCTCAGAGACTCAGTTTCCTCATCCATCAAATGTGGATGGTAACAACCCTTTACACTCACCCTACAGGGTTGTAACTAGGAATGTGCCACATTAATGTGAGTTACTCTTCCAAACTTGCCACATTGTACTATGTGCAAGGGCCCAAGGGAGCTCTGTTGGGTAAAATCCTTTTTTTGGGCATGTTGATATTTTTCTTTATTCACTTTTGACATGGCTTTGAATAATAACGGCCATTTGCTCTTTTAATTTGGTCCCCAAACCTGGGCATTTGAAAATCATTCTGGAATTTCCTCCAAACAAGATACCTTTCTTCCAAAGGCATTCATACTCCTCAGGAATGCAGCGCGTGGTGACTGCTCCTCCAACAGTATTTAATGTCATCAATCCTGAAGAAATTCTCATTGTGGTTGAGCTCCAGCTATCTGATCAGGACTCCTAGCCACTCCTTATATGGGCAGAAAGCTTATTTGCTTCGTTCATGCGTTACCCACAGATCGTTGAGTAAAAACACAAACACACTGGGGCAAAATGGGAGAGATTTCTCTGCTCTGGCCAGCACAAGGGTTCCAAAAATGTCCCTAGGAAAGCTCTCTTGGTGGCTAATTAGAGTCATTTATATATCCTTATTTAAAAAAGAGAAAAGTCCAGGAGTCTAAGTGGGTTTCAAAGAAGAACATTTCTATTGTAGTTGGAAGGCCAGGGTTTGTACCCAGACTATCTTGCTAGTCCACACTACCCTGTGTCATTCAGGGCAAATCACATCTCTTCTCTCTGCCTATGTTAGTATCTATAACATAGAGCTAACGGTACATGGAGGTGTTACATATTGTTATTCCCAGCAACTTCCAACTCATGTCCTGGTTCATAGGTGCCCCCATTACAAGAAATGAAGTAGCTGTAAACTTTAAGGCTGAGTACTTACCTTGAAGGGTCAAAGGTGATCAAATGGGTGTATCAGACATGAAGGTAAGTCCCTCTTCTTTTGTTCACAGGGACAGACTCTGAAAGGTTCCCTAAAAAAGTATGTCATGGAATTTAAAGAGAAGAGACAGAAGGATCATAATGCCAGGATAAATACAAGTTATATTCTGCAATTCAGCTATCACACCATCCTTCAGTAGTTAAATGATTGCTTAATCATCTCACAGTGTCCCTTATTAACTTTATAAATCATTCACAGAAAAAATTTGGAATTAGGAATTTGAACAGGCATATTAGCATGTTAAGATTACACCAACTTCTTTTTTTAATTGTAAAAACTGGGACAGCTAGGTGCTTCAGTGGATAGAGCACCAGACCTGGAGACAGGAGGACCTGAGTTCAGATCCAGCCTCAGACAATTGACACACTTACTAGCTGTGGGACCTTGGGCAAGTCACTTATCCCCAATTGCCTTGCCTTCCCCCCTCCAAAAAAAAATACATTAAAAAAACTGAAAAACATTGGTTGGTATAGAATTTTTAAATGTATGACTAAGTGTACTTGAACATGTGAATTTTGAACACTGGGGACTCAGTTTCTTACTTCTACATTTTCAGACTTAAGAAAATTGTGGACAAATAATTTTTTGCATAACTTTTCATTTTATTTTCAATAAAATCCAGACAAAATGTGTGTAAACTATATAGAACACTGTCTCGTCTCTAGAGCATAGCACAGTTCCTTGTACACTCAATAAAAAGTTGTTGATGATGAAGTTAATTTTGTGTGTATATACTGGGTTATGTGAGAATTGAGATTTAACTGGATGATTCATCAGCCCCGTCTTTGGGCTTGGTCCAATGAACTACCAAACTTTCCTCTTAGTGAAGCTGATTTGTTTATTATAAAGTAAGTTATTATTATGATTATTTTTCTTTTCTTTGGGGAGCAGGAAGAGGTGTTGGGGAAGGGGACCAAGCTGACTGCCATTAGATGTATGTTATTTCCAGTGCAGCTCCAATCTGTACCAATATAGTGAATGGATGAGGCAATATAAAATGTAGATACCACACTGATTACAACCAGCAGGAAATTACTATTTTACTACAACTATTTACTATAACTAGCTGTAATAAATATCCTTAAAGTCAAGATATCCCTGACAGTTTTATAACAGGTTTACACTCTTTCTTTCTATTGTTATTCAAAAATTCCAACTCTAGTTACCTCTCTGTTGCATCTCATTACTCAGGAATTACATTTTATATTCATTTATATATAAAATATATACATATTTATATATGATTTTATATAATTAACTTTTTATCCTTGTTTATATAAAAGATATAGACAGAGGGATTAGAGAGCTGGCTTCAGAGTCTGGTAGACATGCGTTCAAGTCCTTCCTCTCACATTTCCTGGATGTGTGATGTAGGCAATTTCTCAGTGCTAATCTCTGTTGTTAAAGGAAGTCTTTCACTGGGAGTTCCTTATACAAATGAAATCTCAGGCCTGGTTAAAACATTTTTATTTATATATTTGCTCAAAAATCTATTTATGTTTTTCCTGCTCAAATTTAGGTATATGCATTACCTCTTCTACCTTATTCTTATTTTAATCAACATTTGCCATATAATTATTTAAAAAATAAAAAACTCAGTCAATGGGAGATTTTTCTTTCTTAAAGAATAATCTGTTTGCTCTTCTTTACACTGAATTGACCAGTTATTTAAGCACTGTGAATCCATTACTCTAGATTGCATGCCACCAACAAGGAAGGGTACCACATCTGGCTTTGTATGTAAAGTCCCTGGTATAGCCTGGTGCTGCTGATGAAGCAAAGCATCATGGGTCTAGAGGTAAGAGGATCTCCTCCGAGACAATGAACCCAACACCTTTATTTTACAGATGCGATAACTGAGATCCAGCAAGGTTGAAGAACTTGACCAAGGTCACACAAGTCAAAAAGTATACAAGTTGTTGTGACATTTTTTGGTAAAAATTGACTTTTTTTCGGGGAGAGGGGATAAAAGCACATCTATGTTGAGACTCCCATTGTGTTTTCTTGAACGATTTTCCCTCCTTGATTGGAAAGCAACTCCATTGAACTGTGCTCCTTCCAGACTTTGGTGTCTCATTTTAGTAGGAAAAATGAATATTTGTACTTCGTGGTAAATGGACACACTCTCCATTTACTTCTCTCTGAGTGACGAAACCATCCATTTAGAAGTGTGGCATTAAAAAAGAGAAGCAAGATGTTGTTTGATCCTGTAATCCACCACAAGATTCTCCAGGTTGTGATGCTGCTTCTTTTCTGAGCTTTCTCAGACAGATCCCTGGGGTCTGGTCTAAGAGGACATGAACTGTGGAAGAATGCCTAGGAGCAGCCTTTGTAGTCCTATTAGGGGCCAGCCAACTTCCTAGAACAAAGGAAAGAACTCTTCCTCTGAATGGTGAGCAGGGAAACACCAGCACCTGCTAGGCTCCTGCTGCTCTCCCCTTTAGCATCCCAGGGAAAACTGCTCTGCAGAACAGGGGCAGGCCTGTGTTGGCTGCCAAAGTGGAGAACCTGTATTATAATATTTCACAGTAGGTGCCTGCTTTCCTTTTCCTTTCCTTTCCCACCCTTGAATAAACTGAGGGACATGTGTTGCTAAGGGCAAAATAACAACGCAGAAAGACCTTAAAGTGTTTTGTAACTGGGACTCCACAAAGCCTGTTGAACAGTGGGAAGGAAAAGCAAGAAACGAGAATCAAACCTGTTTAACCTAGGAAATGAGGACAGCTTTTCTGTTTTGTTTTTAGAGTATTTAAATTTACAGTTGGTCTGTCTCCATACATCTCTGGTTAGATTTATTAATAATTGGTTATCAAAAGGAAAAGCCAGTCATTTGGTTAGTCAGTGATCCTTTGGTCAAGGCATCTGAATCAGCTGTACTTTGTTGACACAATCTGAGATCTCTCTCTCTCTCCGCCCTCTCTTTCTCCATCTCCCTTTCTCCTCTCTCCCTCTCTCTCTCACCCCTCTCTATTTCTGTCTCTCCCTCCCTCTCTCTCTTTCTATCCTTCTCTCTCCCCCCTTCCTCTCTCCTTTCTTATCTTCCTTCCTTTTTCTTCTCTCTCTACCCTTCCCTCCCCTTAGAGCAGTGGTTCTCAACCTTCCTAATGCCACGATCCTTTAATACAGTTCCTCATGTTGTGGTGACCCCCAACCATAGAATTATTTTCATTGCTACTTCATAACTGTAATTTTGCTACTGTTTTGAATCTATCTGATATGCAGGATGTATTTTCATTGTTACAAATTGAACATAACTCACAGGTTGAGAACGGCTGCTTGAGAGAGAGAGAGAGAGAGAGAGAGAGAGAGAGAGAGAGAGAGAGAGAGAAAGGGAGAGAGAGAGAGAAGGAGGAAAAGAAGGAGGAGGAAGAGGAAGAGGAGGAGAAGGAGGGGAGGGAGAGAGACAGAAAGAGAAAGGTCCTGGATATTTTGGAAGGTTTAATTCAAATTGCATGTTTCTGAATGTATATACTTTCTGGTTCCTTCTTTCTTCTCTTTTGTTCTTTTCCTCTTTCCTCTCCTTTCTCCCTTAATCCTATGTCACCCTGGGCAAGTCACTTAATATCTGTATGTCTCTTCACTTTCTTCAGCTGTGAAATAGGGATGGTAACAGCATCAACCTTACAGGATGGTTGCAGAGATCAAATGAGATAAAGCACTTAGCGTAATGCCTGGTGTCCAGTAGATGTTTCTTTTCTTCCTTCCATGTTTCTTTGCATGTCCTATAAAGTTGCAAGAAGTTCATTTTAGGTTGAAGTAGTTGTGGTGGAGGTAGAGAGGACAATTTCAGACACCACTCTATTTAAAAAATAACAAAATCTTACATTTAATACTTTAAGATTTAAAAAGCACTTTCTTGGCAACTACCTTTCAAGGTATGTAATGTAAATAAATTTCTCCCCATTTTACAGATGAGGAAAATTAAATAACTTGTTCAGAGTCCCTCCAACTAGTAAGTGGTAAAGGTGGTTTTTTTGACTTGATGCTCAGGGTTGTCACCTCATCTTCAAGCTGCTCACCAAGTGCATTGAAAATAGATGACCATTGCTTAAAGAATCCTTACTCAACACTGGGGCACATTTAAATGAATATTTGAGACAAAGCTAAATCTTAAGGTTGACCCAACCTCTGATATTTTATAGAACAAAACCTTTTAAAGATAATCCTATTATGGCTCTAAGATTCAGCCACAGAGCTGTCCCTCTCTTGCTTCATCTCATAAAAGAAAAAGAAATACTGGCTAGTGGAAAGCAGCAGACCTAAGGCAGGGTCCTTAAGAATCCCTTATTCAACTGAAAGCACCAACAAATAGATATGGGATATTATGAGAAACTTCCCCATACTCCCCAATTATATACACACACCATACACAATATGTATTTATGTAATGAATCATATGCTTCAGGACTGAAAGGAACATTAAAGATAACCTAGTCTAGCCCCCCTCCCATTTTAAAGATAAGGAAACTGAGTCTCCCAGAGTATAAGTGATTTGATGAGGACCAGGTAGGTGATAAATTGGAGAGCCTAGGTTTAAACCTAGGTTCTCTGACTCCAAATCCAGCATACTTTCCATTGTACCAAATTGTTTCTCAACTTAAAAAAAAGGTGGTGGTGGTGGTGGTGGTGGTGGCGGTTGTTACAGTCATGCCTGACTTCATAACTCCTCCCACTTGTGGTTTTCTTGACAAAGATACAGGAGTGGTTTGCCATTTCATTTGCCAGGTCATTTTTACAGATGAGGAAACAAAGGCAAACAGGCTTAAGTGACTTGCCCAGGGTCATCAAACAGCTAGTAAGTGTCTGAGGCCAGATTTGAACTCAGGAAGATGAGTCTTCCTGACTCTAGGCCTGGCACTATCAACTGCATCACATAACTATCCTTTTTAAAGTTTAATCTATATTGGTTCTTTGATTTTTTTGTTTGATTAAAGTTTTCTTTTTATAACTCGTTTACTAATACATTTACTACCCCCATTGAATTCACTATTGTGCCATAAGAAAAACAATTGGGTAAAATCAAGTAGACACAGAGACCACAGATGACAGTATGTGCAGCATTAAATATCCACAGCCTCCTATATCTCTCTTGAGAAGAGGGAGTTTTACCATCTAGCTTCCAAGGCCAGGATCAGTCAGTCATTCCACCTAATCAAGGTTTAACTGCCCAAAATGGTGTTTTTGCTTACATTTTTATGAACGTTGTGTATATTGTCCTGCTGAATTTCCATATTTCTCTGAATTAAAGTTCTTAAATTTATCATTTCTTTTTCTTAAACTTTATGTTTTTCTTTTGAATCTAATAAACACAGAAAACCCATTTTCATACATTAAGTAGAAAGAATTACAAATAAAATAATGAATCTACTATGAAAAGTTCACTTAAAACATATATATATGTAATATAATATAAATTCAGTGTTACTTTAAAAGCTGACTTATTTCTCTATTATCTTCTGAACTTCCTTCTATTTTCTGCTATACATTAAAAAAGCTTCAGTAACCATCTAATCCTCCTCCTCCTGCTCCTTCTTCTTCACAATACTATTACTAAAATACCTTTCCCTTCCCTGACCAAAAAAGTCAGTTTTCAGTCCCAAATAAGGAAAGGAAAACACAATTCTTGTATCTGTCATGTCCCAATGTGTCTCATTCTTCATCTTGATTCCTCTGTCAAAACCTGGGTAGCATACTTTGTTCAGTCCTCTAGAGTTGTGTTTGCTCATTGCATTGATTAAGGCTCTTCAACCTTTCAAAGTTTTTTTTTCTTACGATGTTGTTTTTATATATTCTTTTGCTTATTTCACTATGCAATAATTCATCATCTTCACAGGTATTTCTCTCTATGCCCTCTGCCATTTCTTACAGCATTATTATATTCCATTACATTCATATATTATAATTTGTTTGTCCATTTTCCCATTGATGAACATTCCTTTAAATATACAATTCTTTGTTAAAACAGAAAGGACTGCTATAAATATTTTTGGACACATGGATCTTTTCCTTCCTTCTTTTATCTGTTTGGGGTACAGGCCTAGTAGGAGCATTACTGGGCCAATAGATATGTTTAATTCAATGATGTTTTAGGAATAGCTTCAAATTGCTTTCCAGAATGGCTGGACTAATTCACAGCTTCACCAATAGTATGCCTGTTTTCCCATATACCTTCTAATAATTGTCTTTTTCTTTTCTTTCTTTTTTTCCCTCTTTTCCAGTCTGATTTGTATGAAGGGAACCTCAGAGTTGTTTTAATGTTCATTTCTCTGTTATTAATGATTTGCAGCCTTTTATTGTTCTATTATGTTTTTAATTTTCTTAATAATTCTTGGCATAAACCATACCAGGTCATAATATATAAATTTTTTTTTATCTCCCTGTAGCCTCTTTGTAATAGTTTCTTTTCTTTTCTTTTCTTTTTTCTTTTGTTTTCTTTTTTTTTTTTTTACATGTATATTCTAAAGAATATGGGCCCTAAGTTCTGTTTATCTAATTTGTTTTTCCCTGCTTTGGGTATTATTTAAAATCTGTCCATCTTATACTACAAATCTGGGTGTTTTCATGTTTTGTATATGTTCATTCATTTAACATAATTTATAAGCCTTATTGGCATGTAATTGGGAAAATAGTTTCCAATAATTTTCTTTGTTTATTTTTCATTTCTTTTTATTTGTACTTTTAAATTGTGGATTCTACCAATTTGGCTTTCTTTAAAAAAAAAACAGACTAGACAATGGTCTATCTTATTTTTTTCCCTTAAAAAAATGTCTAGTTCTTCTTAATTCATTTTTGCTTTCAATGTAGTAAATCTCTGATTTTTGACATTTCTATTTTGATGTTTGGTTGGTTTTTAAAATTTGTTAATTTTTTTCTTTTTATTTTTAGTTGCATGCCTGAAAAATTGACTTGTTCTTTCACCTTTTTTGAGGATAAAAATATTTATTGATATAAATTTTCCCCTCAGGACATCTTTGAGTATATTACAAAATTTTGGTGTATTATCTCATTGCTCTTTTTTTTTTTTTGATGACATTTTATTTCTATGATTTGTTCTTTGGCCTATGTTTTCTTTAGGATTAAGATATCTGTTCTCCAATTAATTTTTTAACATTCTCTTAAGAGGTCTTTTACTAAACATAATTTTATTGTATTTAAGTTGCTAAAGGATATGTTTGATGCTTTTCTGTACTTGTGACGTTTTTATGCTGTAGTACATTGTCAGTTTTTGTAAAGGTGCCCCATAGAGCTGAGGAACATGTACAATTTATTCTTTCTTTCCCCATTCAGAAATTGCCAGAGATCTACCATATCTAACTTTAAAAAGTATTTTGTTCCTTGTCTTCTTTCTTGTTTATCTTCTGTTTAGATTTTTCTATGTCTGTAAGAGGCAAATTTATATATCCTATTAGTTTTTCCCCAAATCACACTAGTATTAAATGATAGAGCTGGCATTCAAAAGCAGGTCCTTTGAATCCAAATCCAACATTCTTTTCTTTGTACCACACTACTTCTCATTACCAGATAGGTAGGCACAGAAACACTGTGATCTGTTTTGATGAGATCATAGAACTGTTGAAGTGTTGAAAGATACAAAGAAAGAATATAATTTCTCTTTCCTTGAAGGTTTTTTTTTTTTAAGTGATAACAACCCAGGATAGAATTTCATATATCTGGAGTGGTTTGGTTACCTGAGGAAAACAAATTCCAAAGCTATAATAGACCCTAGATATTCTCTAGCCCGACACTTTTATTTTATAGAGGAAGACACAGACTCAGAGAGGGTAAATTATTTATTCGTGATCATATAGGGGCTAAGTGAAACAGATGGTATGTGAAACTAGATTCTCTGACTCTAAATGAACTGCTCTGTTAAAAACCTCTATGTCCATGATTCTAGCTAATTCATTTGAAACCTAAAAATGAAAATATCTATTTTTAAATACAACTACACTTTCATAGTTCAAGTTCAGTTTGTGGTGAAGTAGCAAGTGAGGGGGTTAGATGAGAAGGGTGGTAGAGAAGGGAGGAATGGAGAACACTGAGAGACATTGTAACATTTTGAGAAACTCCAGAACTTGGGAGAATTAAAAGCACTGTAAGGTTCTCCCACTGCTATTAAAAAAATAGAGATGATATCATCAGATCCTTTGAAGGGCTGCGACTCAGTAAAGAAGAAGTCCTGGTCAGTGTGAAACAGCTTGAATCCTTGTAAGAGGACCTGTCAACTGTAAGTAATGACTTATGCTCTGAACATTCAGAGGCGACTGAAATGCAACACTATCCTACTGATTCCCTTGGAAGGCTTATACTCACAGTATCCAGTCCTGCTAAGCTAGTACCAGCTGATATGCTCCTGTGCTAATGCTGGTGCTGAGGTGTAAGTCACTAAGCTCCCATGGCTGAGGGTGAGACATACTCACATCATCACATTTTTATGGAAAGCTTAATATCCAGCTCATCTGGGAAGGAGCCTAGAGTGCTACAGGAAGCTGTCAGGGTTATTGATGATTTTGATTGAGTGTGGGAAGTTATCTTTAGAGGAGAAAACTCAGACTCCTGTACTCAGTGAATTCTCTCATCTGTAGAACACTGAAAGAGATCAGATTACTTTTTTAGAATTTGTTTGTATATATTTATGTGAGTGCAATCCAGATCTTAGCTCTTTGCTTATATAGGCATATGGTACTTTAAGCAAACTTTTCCTATGACAAAGATGATTTGTCAGTTTATATAAGAAAATAAATTAGGGGTGATTATGCACTTTAAAATGTATTCTTTGTTTTACTAAAGTATTAATTGCCCTTTCCCTTTAAAGACAAGCTCTCATGGTGTATTTAAAATAATAGCCATATTGGAAGCAATGTGATACAGTGGAAAGCATGACCACCTAGGTTCAAATACTACCTCTCCCATTTAAGTACTTGTGTAACCTTAGGCAAATCTCAGTCTCTCTACATTTTATTTTCTTATTTGCGAAATGAGGTGCTTGGAGTAGCTGATTGCTGAGATGTCTTCTGACTTTAAATTTTTGTTGTCATTCAGTCATTTAAACTGTGTCCAATTCTTCACGATTCTATTTGGGATTTTCTTGGTAAAGATAAGGGGGTAGTTTGCCATTTCCTTCTCCAGATCATTTTACAGATGAGGAAACTGAGGCAAACAGGGTTAAGTGACTTTCTCAGAGCCACACAGTTAGTAAGTGTCTGAGAACAGATTTGAACTCAAGAGGATGAATATTACTGACTCCAAGTCTGGCATTCTATCCTCAGCACCACCTAGCTGCTCCACCTGTAAATTTGAGATCCTATTTATAACACATGGTGATTCTGCAAGGTAATCACTATTATTGTTCCCATTATACAGATGAAACTGAGACTCAGGAAAATGAATTGATTTGTCTAGATTTAAATAGCTAGTAAATGGCTGGGGTGGGATTTACACTCAAGGCTTCCTCAAATCCAGTTCTCTATCTTCTATGCCACGCTGTGATTTGCAGAGTCCCCTTAAACATAGTTATTGTGTAAAAGAAGGTTTATTTGTACAAACAGCTTTGGGGCAAAGCAGTATTAAATACTACATTGAGCAGGAATTAGTATATTAGAAGTTGGTTCAGGTCCAAATGTGTTTTCTTCCTTAAGTCAATGTTTTGAAAAAGCATTGAGGGACCAAGGAAAATTTAATGCCTCGTTTCTTTCTTTGCGCTTTTCTCTTTCAACCTTTGAGATTTGGGCCAAATGTTTATAGATTGGGGAAATCTGGCATCCAACTGAATTCAGCAAATGTTTATTGAGTGATCTCAGGGCAAAGAAGTATTTGCCGGGTCTCACAGAGAGAGTAGAATAATAATATTAACTCACATTTACATTGGGCTTGATCACTTGCAAAATGCTTTTCTCACAGTAGTGCTATGAAAATGTTATTACCCCCATTTTACAGATCCTAGGCTCTAGAGGTAGAAGGGAAATGAAGTTGACAGCTCAAGGCTCCTCAGGTAATAAATAAGAGAATCAAGATTCCAAGCTAGATTCTCTGACTTCAGTCCAGTGTTAGAGCAGCAAAGAGACTTAGTTTCTCAATTTCTGAGTACCCTGTGAGTTCCTGGAGCACAGGGACTGAGTTAAACCTCCATTTTGTCTTTCCCCACGTCTTAACCCAGCACTCTGCATATATAAGTGTTTGATAAATATTTGCTGTTTTGTGTTGTGCCCCTGCCCTTGTGAAGCTTTGGTTCTATGTTTTATCCTATTTCATAATTTATTTGATGAAATTGTATCCTTGACAAAATATAGTTTCCATGGAGATTAGTGCAATAAGAAGGCATTTGACTGTTGGACAAGAAACCACTATTGCCTTTGATCTGATCTATCAGTTATTATGCCTCAGCTATTATGGCAGTGAGGCCAATTCACGTATTTGGTGGAAGAGGCCAAAAACATTCAGTCCAACATCTGGATACTTGATTCCTAACACCTGGATGTTTGGAAGGATCTTGGGGATTGGCTGGAAGCTTTACTTTGCCATCTTCCTCCTGTGGACACTTCCACGGTTGGGTGATTAAGAAGGAAACAGGAAAGGAGCCCTTTTGCTGGAAATAGAAGTGAAACAAAGGGAGAAGGATGGAAGAATTCATGGCCTTGGCCCAAGGGATGAATGGGTGTGAGAAGCAGAGAAGGAAAACTCTAGAGTAAACACAGCTAAGGTCAAAGAGCATCACTGACCCAGTGACAGTCTATCACATCACAAAGACAAATGCTTTAGGCTGTGTAGATGAAGTACTTTTGGTGGGAGAGTAGAGAATGTGTCCATGATCTATCCTCTTTTATCAGTGGAAGTTTTGATTCCAAGGGTGGGAAAAATATAACCAGAAATAAATGTTTAAGGCACCAGCATTCTTTCCATGTTAGGACACCACATTCTTGCTCATTTGGTGACAAATGACCCAACAGCCAGCATGGTCCCATTTATGATCTAATTCTATAAAAATGAAACCCTAGGCAGTGAGCTCAGAGCATTCCAAGAAAGAGTTAAAACTAGAATATTTCTCTCTCTTTTTCTCTCTCTCTCCCTCTCTCTCTCTCTCTCTCTCTGTCTCCCTCTCTCTCTGTCTCTCTGTCTCTCTGTCTCTCTCTCTCTCTGTCTCTCTCTCTCTCTGTCTCTGTCTCTCTGTCTGTCTGTCTGTCTGTCTCTCTCTCTCTCTCTCTCTCTCTCTCTCTGTGTCTGTGTGTGTGTAGCTGGGGCTGACCTTGATATTGAGAGCATTGCCTTCCTGACTCAATTGCTCTTTCTGTTACTTGTTGTGTTTTGTGGGGAGAGAGGTATCTCCTCCCCACTTTGGCTTGTTAGTACTTGTAATTGACTTATACTGTCTATCTGAAACACTACAGCTTTTGTTTCTGTTTTATAACTCTGTATGTGTATGTGTGTGTTATAGTGGTGGTGAATGTCTGAGGGGGAATCCAGATAGGAAGGTACATGGCTGTAACCCTGCAACAGTCTGAACTGGGATTCTAATAATAAACAGGGCCATTAACATAAATATTTGTGGCCATGCTTTCCATTTCTTCTTATAGGAAACAAGGGAAGGTTTTAAAATACTTTCATGATGTGATCAGTGGACAGTAGTGGGAAAGAATTTCTCTGAAACTTGACTTGCAATCAAAATAAGGAAGGAAGATCTGAAAGGACAGGGAATATTTCAGTTAATCAGGATATGGCACTTTCCAACATCTGGATGTCCAAACAAGTGTTTTGAATTCAATACTATTAACATGTGTCACTGTAATGAATATTTTCCTTTGGAGCCGATTGGGTAGTTACATTTTTGGCAACTATATCCACGTCTGTTGCTTACATTACCTGACCCATAGTCCATTTTCCTTGTGTGGGAAAAAAAAATGGAAAATATCTTAGAACCTGGAAAACAGCACTGGGAACACGACTCATCCTTTAAATGAACCACTTCAAATGAAGACCTCTCGGGATTGTCTCCCTTTCGTCTATGACATCATGAAGATCCAAAGAGATTGAATTCTTATGTGTGTCAAAGAAATAGGAAAACAGAACATGAATTGGGAAGATTTTTTTAAAGCCTGAATCAGAAGGTCAAGGCCACGCATTCATCCTTTTGGTTTGAACAAAACCAACTAGAGCTATGAAGCTCCCTCTGATCAAATAGCAGTGTTATCATGAGTGTAAATAACAAGATGTCCAATTTGGTCATTGAAAAAATAATTCTAGACTGGAACAACAGCCCATTCTTATAGTGCTTTTGGACTGTTGCCTTTTTACAAACATATTAATGGATTTTTTTTTCACCAGTACTGAATAGGTTCTTACTAATATCAAGGGCCATTTTGAAAGTAGGAGGGAGATAATTAGTTGACTAGTCAACGAAGTTGAGTTCTCAGTTAAATTTGGCAAGTGTTTATTGAATATCTCTGTAGGAGATAAAAAAAAAATATCCCATGTCCCCTGTCCTCAAGGAACTTATAATCTTGTTGGAAAAAGAAGACTTATATATGTGAAAAAATAGCTTAAGTAGATGATAAAGAGAGAGGCAGAATAGCAAAGAGGGCAGTGAGTCAGCCTTGGAGTAAGGATGAGGGTTAAAGTCCTGTCCCTGATGAATGTACTTGTGCGACAATGGATTAGTCACTTCTCCTCAAGTTATCCTGGGGAACTTTCTAAAGTTATTTGTTACAAGAAACAATCTTTCTGCATTGGTTGATGGAGCTCCTATCCTGAAAGTTCTGGACCAAACAACAACAACAATACACTAAATTGAATATAATTAACTATAAAAATGTATGCAACTGCTTATTAAGTAATCAGAAAGGGACAGTACTAAATGACCTTAGGTAAGTCATGGAACCTCAATTTCCTCAGTTTCCAAATAGGGGATAAGAATATTTGCATCATCTATTTATAGTATTGACTCTAGTAAAGATGTTTTATTACCTTTGCGCTCTATTCATGTATCCTGCTGGCTGGATGGTACAGTTGGATAGGGCACTGGACCCAGAATCAGGAAGATATGAGTTCAAATCCTGTCTTAAACCTTGCTGTACTATCTTGGACAAATCCCTTAGTCTCTATTTGCCTCCATTTCCTCATCTGTAAAATGGGGATAATAATATTATACTACCTCACATAGTGATTATGAAAAAACTACTACATAAATTAGAAAACAGTAATAATATGGTACAGTAGGAATGAACATTAGGCACAGAATCAGAATATCTATATTTAAAGCTAAGCTCTGATATTTACTACCTATGTGATCATGGGCTAACAGCTTTACTTCTATGAACTTTACCTTTCTCATCTATGAAATGGGAATCATGACACTTGTGCTACCTGCCTCAGAATTTTGGCAAAGAAATTGCCATACAAATGTGCATTGTTGCTGTTATCATTATTATTTTTTATCAGAAATAATAATTATTATTATTTCATTCATATGAGGGACTCTTCTTATGGAATATTCCTCTACCAAATGCAGTTTAGCAACTTATAGCTTAAAGAATTTTCTGAGGTACTAAAGGTTTAAATGACTCTTCACATAACTAATATGTATTAGTGGCAGAATCTGAATCCAATTAATTTGTACTCCAGGCTGCCTCTCTTTTTGATAGGTCATGCAACCTCTTCAGTTAGTAGTATTTTTGTTATTGTTGCTGACTTGATAAAAGGGCAGAGCTAAAAGTGCTCTTGCTTCCCAGAAATAATATTTTTCTCCCCAGAAGAGCATCTGGGTTTAGCTACTGGTAAGAGTATGAACATGTTCTCCTCTGTTCCTGTCTACATCCCAGATCATTCCCTGATTCCAAGGTTTTAGGGGTATATATGAGGTAGAACTTTGGACACTTGGATCCCTGATCCCAATTACATGAAGAGAGTGATTTCACTTCCATTCCCAAGCCCCACCCCACTCCATTCCACTCCCTCCCCCCACCCTCCAGGGTACAGAGAGTCCTTTATGAGATACCATCCTCTCCACGGTAGAAAGAGGATAGAGCCAAGTATGTGGAATGCTGTGGGCTACAGTTCCAGGAGATGATTCTGTTTCAAACTGACTTTGAATTCCATCGAGCAGCCCCTTAAAATCCCTCATGGTACACTAAAAAGAGAAAGGAAAGGTGGTTTGGGAAGAAAGAACATCTGCTTCCCTTTCCTAGTGCATTGTCCTCTGATCTGGCTAAATAACTCCTGATGAGAGAGTCATTCTAATTGTTTGTGCCTTTTCTTTTGTAGCTACATTTTCTTATTCTGAGTCTCTTTTCTCTTCTTTGCTTTCCTTATAGTATGGGCCTAGTAGTACAACTGATAGATTAAACGGTATACATAGTTTAGTAACTTTGAGGCCATAATTACAAACTGTTTTCAAGAGTTACTAGGCAAATTCACATCTCCACCAACAGTGGATTACACCAACAGGACATTCATGTTAAACAGTCTTCTAAGGAAGACATTTAAATAATCAATAATTCTATAGGGGAAAAAGTGTTCCAAATCACTAATAATCAGAGAAATATAAATTAAAGCAATTGTGAGATTCCATTTCACATTCATCATTGTGTCAATGATGACAAAAGAGGAAAAGTACAAATGTTGGAGAGGTTACAGGAAAACAGGAACATTAATATTTTGTTGGTGGAACTCTGAAATGATTCAGTCATTCTGAAAAACAACTTTGAACTATGCCCCCAAAGTCACTAACCTTTGTATAGCCATTGACCTAACCATTTCCTGACTACCAAATCTATATCCCAAAGAAATCAAAGAAAGGGGAAAAATGTGTAAAAATAGTTATAGCTGCTATTTTTTGTGGTGGCAAAGAACTAGAAACTAAGGGGGTGCCCATCCACTGGGGAATGGATCACACATTATGGTATATAAATATAATGGAATATTATAAGAAAGACATCAGGAAGGGGTTGTTTCAGAGTAACCTGGGAAGATTTGTCTGAACTGTTGCAGATTGAAGTGAGCAGAACCATGAAGGCAATTAATGCAGAAACAGCAACATAGTAAAAACAATCAACTTACTTAAAAACTCTGATCAATGCGGTGACCAATATCAATTCCAGAGGGCTTGATGATGAAGAATTGTGTCTACCTCCTGACAGAAAGGGGACAGACCTAAATAAATAAGAGACAGATGAATGAATAAATGAATAATATAAGAGCTAAAATTGTATGTTCATATCTTTTGATCTTCATCAAATGGAGAATAGTGCTTATTCTGATGAATTTAAATCTTTTCCTTTTGTATATGGGAAAGGAAATCATTACCTTCCTTAATTATCTTTTCCCCTTCTAACTTTAGCTGGTTTAATTTTGGCACAAAAACTTTTCAATTTTTTTTTTCTAATGTGGATCACTCTAGCTGCCAGTGCACTCCCATTTCCTCCCCACCAAATTACCCTCGTATTTATATTGCATATGTAGCATGTGCTCTGGAAATATTCTCCTAACCCTGACTTACATGAGAAGTTAGATTCCTAGGATCAAGGATACTTATCGTCCTCTCATAGTTTAGGGGTAGCTCTAAAAGGTTTAAGAACTTTTTTTTCTAATGCTATAGTTCACAAGTATGATTTCCCTCATGATTGTTAGTTGATATCAATGAGTCAGCCAGACTTAATTAGCTTTTGGAATTGTGAACTTACTATATCAGTATAGTTGGTACAAAATATGCTCCCTGAGAGTTTGTGATATAGTGGACATAATAAACCCAAAATGAAAACAGTCCTTGTCCTCAAGGAGCATAATAAATGCTTATTGATTAATCAAATGATTGATTCTACCAAGGGAAATGATATCTAACCTGATAAGTAAGTGCAGAATATCCTTAATATACTGACATGGATCTATATCTACGTGTACAATTCCCTCTAATAAGGAAGATTGCAATCTATTTATAGATTCTCATCTTCTATTACTCTTGTATTTGTCCTTTACTAAGTTCTCCACAAGAAGTTGACTCAATAGGCAGAGGATATTCTCCCCCCCCCCCTTTTTTTTTATCATTAAGAGGATATCAATGTAGATCATAGATTTTCCTTTGGTTTCTCCTTGTTCTTTCCACGTGGTCAGCTCCTTTTTTTTTCTCTACCAATCCTTGGGAATTCCTTTTTGTAATGTCTTGTAGCCTACTAACACTCACTTTTCCATGCACCTCCCATTGCCCTTTGTTCTCTTTGTTGTTTGTTGTTCCATTGGTCAGTAGTGTCCCAACTCTTCCTGACCCCATGGACCATAACACTCCAGCCTCTTCTGTCTTCCACGATCTCCCAAAATCTGTCCAAGGTCATGTTCATTGCTTCCATGACACTATCTGTCTCTTCCTCTGCCATCCCCTAATTTTGCTTTCAATCTTTCCCAATATCAGGATCTTTCCGAATAAGTCCTGTCTTCTCGTTATGTGACCAAAAGTATTTAAACCTGAACTTAAGTATCTGACTGTCCAATAAATAGCCTTAATTAATTTTTTAAGTATTGACTGATTTGATATCCTTGCTGTCCAAGGAACTCTTAAAAGTCTTCTCCAGTACCACAGTTTGAAAGTGTGGATCCTATGGTGCTCAGCTTTCCTTATAATCCAAATCTCACAGCCAATTCATTACTAGTGGAGAAAAAACAGCCCAGCTTGCACTATATGGACCTTTCTCAGCAAGGTCATTCTCTGCTTTTTAGTATTCTGTACAGGTTTGCCATGGCTTTCCTTCCAAGGAGCAAGTGTCTTTTAATTTCATGGCTTCAGTCTCCATCGGCAGTGATCTTTGAGCCTAAGAATATGATATCTGACACAGCTTCCATTTCTTCTCCATCTCTTTGCTAGGAAGTAATGGGACCAGTTGCCATGATCTTAGTTTTATTGAAGTTAAACTTCAAACTAACTTTTACACTTTCCTCTTTTACCCTCATCAAGAGGCTTCTTAATTCCTCTCCATTTTTATACTATCAGAGTGGCAGTATCTGCATGTTAAAGATTGCTGATATTTCTCTTGGCAAGCAATTCTCGTTTTCAATACTTTGGAGGCCATAGGTTTTGAAATTCATAGTATATCCTGCCTTGCAGCCATAAACAACACTGGAAGAATTTTGGTATTAATGACATAAGTTTTTATTTCATGAAAATGTTTGGGATCGTTAAAATGACTAGTTTCTCAGAGGCAATTCAGCTCATTCTCCTTCAGTTTTGATACAAATTTTTGTTCATTTCCAATGTCTGTCATACATGCACATACATGTATCACACACATTTATACATGCATGTATGCATGTATTATACATACACTCTGATGGATGAGATTTGTGTGTTATCCACTCATATCTAGTTAGAAAAACAGAAATTCTTCATACATTTAGTTTTTCCTGAGTGAAGAGTTAGGCCAAACTCTTTTGAATGGTTTTAAATCTCATCCAAGAGGTTTGACTGTGTTCCAAGACTTGATGCAGTCAAACAATGCCAACTGCAGATATACTTAGATTATATTAAAATACTCAAGTTATTTGTAATCTCATCAATATGGGTTGATTCCCATTAATGGTATAGATCACAACCCATCGAGTTTTGTCTATTCTCTGTGGTTCTTGTTCATGCTCCCCAGAAGTTCTTGACAACCCCTTTAAAGGTATTGGGCATTTTCCTTGCTTTCTCCTGACATAATGAGCTACCAGTAGAGCACATGGTTGTGATACATCTTGGACATGATAGGTATACCTTCTTTTTCATGTATATATTTCTTTGATGGCATAATTTCCTTTCATTCACCATCCTAATTCTTTGTTTGTAATACATCATAGGCTTTAGAGCTGGAAGAGACTTTAAAGGCTGAACCCCTCACTTTAGAGATGAAAAAACAGACCCAGAGAGATGGTAAGACTTGCCCAAGGTCATACAGTTTTAAGTGACAGTAAGGGTTTGAATCCAGATCATTTGACACCAAATCCAGTGTTCTTTCCATTGTAAAATGTGTTACTGCCTTCTCAAACCCGTCATGAACTTTTCCATCTTCAACTTTGGAAACTGTTGTTTTCTGTGACTTGCAGTGATACAACGACACTAGAAGAATACTTAGATTTAAAAGATGAACTTTTTCAGAGAGGATTTGGGGGTCCTTAAAACAACTTACATTTTTCCAAGGCAATCTAGCTCATTCCCCTGCTCATGCTTGATTCTGGGTCCAGCTCACTGACCACCTGTAGTGTCTGTTCTAAGATATAAACACACACATACACATCCATATATTGATGAATGAATGCAGCGCAGAGAAGATTGAATGATGAGCAGAAAAGACACATAGGAATATCAGTAATGAAACCTTATTACTGATCACAAGGGAAGAAGGAGAACAGATGCCAGTGAGTAAAAGACTTAGTAGGTATCACCTATTATACTTCTCTGACAACAGCACACAGTGGTGTAACTTTCAATGTGAATGGGTTTTTTTACTCCAGTGGAAGCCTCAGAGCCTGTCAGGACTTATAGAGTTTTAGACAAAAGGCATAATAACGCTAACAGAATGCTACTCTGTCATTCACAGGGAAAATAGTACAGTTAGGACTAGTGAAATGAGAATATTTTCTAAATTACCTCATATGGAATGAGTAATGGGGAGTAGGGACATAGGGTACTTAACTCTACCAGCAAGAGGCTAGAGAGTTGGGTGGGTAATGCCCAGTTTCTCAGACTCCTGAGCCTAGTGTTTGAGGCTATCAATATTTTGGATCCTACTAATTTTCCCATTCTTGCCTTTCATTACTCTCTGACATAGACTCTAAGTGGGAGATAAAATTTTCTGCCTAATGTTCTTCCAACAACCTCTACTCTGCCTTTTTGAAATTCTACTCAACTTTCAAGGTCCAGTTCAAAAGCTACCTTCATGAAATCTTCCCCAATTACCCAAACAGTAATGATTTCTTCCCTACCTAAATTAAGTCTTTGGTACTTTCTCTCTTCTCTCTCTAATGCTACCAATGATCTCTTAATTGCCAAATTTAACAACTTTTTCTCAACATTCATTGCTCTTGACCTCTTTGCAGCCTTTGACACTGTCAATAACTTACTTCTGGATTCTCTCTTTTCTTGAAATTTTTATGATATTGCTCTCTTCTGATTCTCCTCCTGCTTGTTTGATGGCTCCTTCTAAGAGTCCTTTGCTGGATCTTTATCCAGGTTATACCCACTAACCCTGGATATCTCCCAATGCTCTGTCATGAGCCTTCTTCTCTCTGAATATTATAGATTTACCTGGTGATCTTATCAGCTCCAAAAGACTGGATTATCAGCTCTATGCAGATGGTTTCTGGATCCAACCCTAACCTGTCTCCCAGGTGGACATCTCTAATTGCCCAATAGACATCTTAAGGTGTATGTCCCTTAGATATCTTAAATTAAACATGCCCCAAGCTTAATTCATTATGTTTTCCTAAAACTTTTCCTTATTCCTGCCTTCTTTATTACTATTAGGGGTACCACCATCCTCCTAGTCCTCTAGGTTCACAAACCAGGTGAATTCTCACACAAATCTGAATCCTCTCTTCCCTCCTATCCAATCAGTTGCTGAATCCTATTTAATACACCTTCATAATATATCTCATGTTATCTCCCTAATATGTGCTATAATCACTTACACCTGGACTAGAGAAGTAACCTTCTGATTGGCCTCCCTGCTTCAAGTCTCTTCTCTACTCTAGTCCACTTTTTATTCAAGTACCAAAGCCATCTTCCCAAAGATCACTCCACTCCCATTCAATAATCTCCTTTGGCTCCTGAATCAAATATAAAATCCTCTGATTGGCTTTAAAAGTCCTTCATAACCTGATTCCTTCCTTTCTTTTTACTCTTTCTGAAATGTTATTTCCTCCCTCACATACTCAATGATTCGGTGACCCTAACCTTTTTGTTGTTCCTCTATTTCTTAACTCTCAATCTTTTCACAGGCTGTCCCTCATCCCTCAAACGCTCCTCTCCCTTTAACTTCCTTCAAACATTAGCTTAAATCTTACTTCTACCAGAAATCTTCCTGGGGCCCTCTTAATTCTACTGCCTATCCCCTGAGTTATCTCCAAAGCATGCTAAATACACATCTTGTTTGTATATGATTATTTTCATGTTGTCTTCCCCATTACATTGTGAGTTCCTTAGAGTCATGGACTGTTTTTTGCCTTTCTTTGAATCCCCAGCGCTTAGCATGGTGTGTGGGCACATAGTTGGTGTATAATATACTCGTTGCCTATCTGACTTCTCCTATGAACTTAGCATATTCTACTTTGAATCATATTTATATGTGCACATCATCTCTTCTAGACTATAAACTCCTTGAGGGTTGGAAGTAAATCATGTCAATTTTTCTGCTGTTTTTGTGTGTGTATCACAGTAACTTCTGCAGAACAGATGCTTACTGCATATTTGTCGTGTGAATGAAAAGATGAAGAATGCTCTCAGTCTTGGTGGGAAAGTAGAGTATTATAGAAATCTTTGCTATTGGACATAGTTGTCTTTGAGCCAATTTTTAGAGAAGAACTCATAGTCAATCAGTTGTACTTAGGGTGAAGTTTTTTAGCTTGCCAGATCTTCCAAGGATAGCTGCATTTTCAGTCTTATTTCTAATTATGGAGTGAAAAGCTTTTTCTCATTAAAAGATTAGCAAGCATCTGAAGAAAGTAATGTTTGGGATATATGCTCGTAGTTGGTTACCCATTCCACCTACTGGTAAAGGCCATTGCTGGATCATGTGTGCCTAGCATAATAATTAATAGCAAATTGGGGAAAATAAATTTCAAATTTTGGTCAGAAGCTCCAAATGTTGAAGGCTACTGGTCAGATAGGTAGCCTGAAAATAATATGTACTTCTCATTTTGGCAGGATTAAAATTCTCTTAGTGTCTATTTGAAGAGTTAGTCTCTAGGTCTTTAGTATCTGACCCTCCAAGGTGAAATTCAAAGCAATTGGGAAAGAATAGAGACCCCATGGCCTCTGCAGGGATCCAACACGGTGGCTCCAGGGAGTCTAGGGATTTCAAACCTGATGCTTAGGCTATTGAGCAAGGAAGGAATAAATATCAGTCCCATGATAAGGAGGAAGCTTAAAATAGTAAGTACAAAGGAGGGCTTATGCAGGCCATAGAATATGAAGTGATGACAAGTACAACAAAATGGAGCCCTAGAATGAAAAGGAAATTGCACAAGAGATCAGGACAAAGAAATCAGAAATACCCTTAGGTTTTAGTTTCTACTGGGGAGAGAAAAATTCAAAGAATATCCCTACTTTTCAAAGGTATTTGTGCAAACACAATGGCCTCCACTTAGCCAATGTTAGCTCTTTATCTTAGTTATCTAACCCACTTGGGGTTGCTCAGGTGAACTGAGAATCTCTGAGCTTTCCTCAGTGCACTTTCTGCTTCTAATTCCAGAAGTCCTAGGTTCAGTGAGGGAAAGCAGAGTCCTGAGAGAGCTGTTGGAGGCTCCTGTGTGGGACTTCATTTTACTGCTCTACGAAAAGAGACAGCTGTGGTGTAGTGTGGTAGCTCTTCAAAGATCACTGAATCTGGAGCCAGAGGGTCCCCAGTTCAATGCTGAGCTCCTGTGTGACCTTTGGCCTCACTTCCCTTCAGCTGCCTTATCTGGAAAATAAGAATAATAATACTAGCACGACCTCACATTACATTAGTGAGGAAAACATTGGAAAAATCTGAAGGGACTTTTACAAGGTGAGTTACATTCTATAGTTCAATCCCTTTATTTTGTAGATTGCACTTATAGAGGGGTTCAAAATTAGTGAACTGGGTGTGCCCAGTGTGGCACTCACTCTATGCATGAAGTGCAAATTAAAACTCAGACTTTTGAAGTCATACCAGGTCAACAGCTAGGCAGAACAGTGGATAGGCAGGAATCAGGAAGACTCATCTTCTTGAGTTCCAGTCTGGCCTCAGACACTTACTAGCTGTGTGACCCTGGGCAAGTTACTTAACCCTGTTTGCCTCAGTTTGCTCATCTGTAAAATGAGCTGGAGAAGGAAATGGCAAACCACTCCAGTATCTTTTCTAAGAAAACTCCGAATGAGGTCATAAAGAGTCTGACAACTGAAACAACTAAACAATAAGAAGTAAACAAGAACCTATTATGGACCAGGTACTGTGCTTTGCTCTAGGAATACCAAAAAAGGCAAAAAAAAAAAGTTCCCGTTTTCAATGAGTTTTCAGTTCAATGGAGGGAGACAACATGCAAACAACCATGTGCATAAAAAGGTATATCCAGGATAAATTGGAGAAAATCAACTGAGGGAAGCCATTAATGTTAGGGGGGAGTAGAAAAGGCTTATTTCAGAAGGTGGGATTTTAACAGATCTGAAGGAAGCCAGGGAAGTGAAGGGATAGATATGAAGAGAGAGAGAATTCCGGGTACAGGAGACAGCCAGTGAAAATGCACAGAACTGGGAAATGAAGTATCTTATGCTAGAAACAGCAAGGAAGACAATGTCAATGGATTGACAGTGTTCACAGAGAAAATAAGGTATGAGGTTGGAAAGGTAGGAAGGTGCCAGGTTGTAACGGACTTTAAAAGCCAATGAGGAGGTTTTATTTTTTGATCCTGGAGGTAATAGATAACCATAGGAAATTATTCAATAGAGAAGTGACAAGATCTGAATGGTGCTCTAGGAAGATCATTTTGATTGCTAAATTGAGGACAGACTGAAGGGGGGAGAGACTTGAGTCAGGGAGAATCAGAAGGTTATTGTAATTGTCCAGGCATGAGCAACTGAAGGCCTATACCAGGATGGTGACAGTGTCAGAAGTGAAAAGAGAGTATAACCAAGAGATGTTGCAAAGGTGTGATCAATTGGACTTAGCAAGTGATTGGATATGAGAGGTGAAAGAAAGTGAGATGCTGAGGATGATACCTAGATCGTGAGCCTGGGTGACCTGGAAGATGGTGGTACCCTGTACTGGGAAGCTAGGAAGGGGGAGATTCGGGATGAGACTGGTCTTGGAAATATTAAGGTTAAGATGTCTAAGGAACATTCAGCTCAAGATATTCAGTAGAGAGTTGGAAATGGAGACTGGAATCTAGATTAGACAGGTTAGAGCTAGATAAACAGTTCTGTGAATCTTCTTCAGAGTTCAAGTTATTCATGAGTCTCAGCCTTCTCAGTAGCAAGGATTACAGATGTGTCCCATGATGCTTAATCTGGGTGACAAATCATGAAGCTTTTGAGATGATTCTTTTTCAAGTATAGGTAAGACTAGATGACCACTGATGTCTCTTCTAACTCTGAAATTCTCTGATTCTGTAAATTATGTGGTAGGATGAGGATTGAACTGTGATCACGATGCAAAAATCACCAAATCATTTTGGTTGATCCAACGAAGTGAAAAAACTAATGTTGAACTGACAATTCAAATGAGTTGTATGCCAGCTAAAGATGGTTTTGTAATCTAAGATCATATTTTACTTCTGGTTATCAGAAAATCAGCTTTTTGTCTATTTAAGGGCTTCTGTAGGTGGGGAAAGTAGGGATGAGCTTGGAGAGGGAGGAAAGTGGTTTTATGTTTTCTTTCCTAACCAAGAGGCTCCGTCAGACACATCTGTTTGAGAATGAATTTTTAAGATCTGAATCACGTGGAAAAAAGGGTGGTGGGAGAGGAAGGATCCAGCTTTCCAAGAGAGAAATAAAAATGAAAGGAAATATGCATGCATACTCATATACAAACACACATACACATAATCCTGAAGACAGACAAAATAACATTATTAGCAATGAGAAAGGATGACTAATATCTTAGGGGCCTCGATGATGAAATGACCACATCAGAGGCCCCCTTTTCACCTTTCTCGGAGTCATGAGCTCATATTTAGAGACTGTCTAGTACTTTATGAATTTTATTTAGGGATACACAAGTGACTGCTCACTTGGAAATTTTAAACCATTTTGACAGCAGGATCAGATTTACTTTCAAATAAGAAGTTCCTACAATTGTGGGAAGATGTTATGCCCTTGAGCATTGTTTTGATGGCATGTTACAATTGCCTTCAACTGAGTCATGTTTGAGAAATAGATTATATGTCACGTAGGTCTCACTAAGGTAAACTGGCATAGTGTCCTTGTGGTTTCAGAATAAGTGATAACTTCACTGGTCCTAGTGATTAGAGACACCCTTTGTTTTCCATTCTTGATTGACAATCCACCTTGTGCTATTCCTTTTTCAGAATGCTCTTCTTATATGATACCCACCCCCTCTGATCTTCTAGCTGTGGCATGATAAATGACAATAAAGACTGAACCTTTAGATATAAAAAGTTGCATTAGTTGTAATATGGTGGAATCATAGAATATCGTAAGGGACTTTAGAAGCTATCTGCTTCAGCCCCTGCCTCAACAGGAATCTCCTTTACTGTATGTGGCCATCCAACTTCTTTCTGAAGACCTCCAGTGTTAGGGAGCTCATAACCTTCCCAGGTAGCCCTGAGAATTATTGGGAGTTATTATTTCTTTATATTGAGTTAAACATCTACTTCTCTGTAACTTCTACCCATTGTTCCTAATTCTACCCCTCTAGAGTCAAAAAAAAAAAATCAAATCCCTCTTTTACCTGAGGACATTCCCCATGGCAATCAGCAAGCCTTTTCTATCTCTTCACTAAGGAAATTTTTTTTAAAAAGCTCATCATTACTGTAATTCTAGCACCCTTATATGTGCCGGGAACATAGTGGGTTCTCAATAACTACTTACTGATTAAATGGAATGGAATAGAATATTTTTCTATGAGCATTGGTAATTCCTGTGGGAATAAATGATACTGACAAAAAAAGCCAGTCAAGGGACCATGGGTATATAGAGCCTTGGTCAGGAAACTAAAGGACTTGGGGGAGGGGATGGAGAAAATAGATGGAATTTCCTTTGCTCTTTCTGTTTGAAGGCAAGGACTTTAGAAGATAAAGAAAAATATTGAAAGTAAATAGATGGATAAGAAGACTATATAGGAAAGGAGATTTGGCTTTATGAACTATGATTTAAGATATAGGAACACTGGTCACTTAGCCAGAGACAGAATGTACAAAAAAGACCTTAAATCTATTATGTAGTTTCAGGTACTCAAAGATAGATCTTAACTTCTTGTTAATTATTTTCTTCTGTTCTTAGAATTCTTGCCATAAATTCAAGCTCATATTTTCCTCTAGAATCTTTTCTCTCCTTTGTTTTCTATCTGAATAATTTTTCTGTGATGAAGAAAAAAAGTTTATTTTTCCATACAAGTAGGAGAATACTGTTGTCTCCAAATTTTTCATCTTTCCTTCTTTTAGAGAGACTGTTTTGGGCTCAGTATGTTCATAGCATTGACCAGCTGTGGAAAAAATACCAACATAGTACAATCCTTATAAGTCACCAGAATCATGTCTTCCCTACTATACCAGCATAGTCTGGAATTCTCTGTTCTGTGTGGTTGTTGTTGAATAATTCTATGCTGATGCAGTAAACTGTCTGGGTTGAATATGCCTCTTCCTCTCCAGACTTCACTCTTCTCTATATTGACTTTCTCCTCTGTAACCCACAAGTCTTTTTTTTTTTTTTTATGTTGGAAGTTCACTATACCCTGATGGTCTCCCACTCTGGAAAGGCACCCTGTCCCTGGTCTTCTTACACTACAAGTACATTCTGTAAGTGAGGCTCCTTCCTCTGAATGGTTGGTTGCTTCCAGAACCTCTATTTAAAGCAAGTTCCTAGGTCAGTCATGTCTTAATTTCTCTCTATCCTCCACTCTTGATTCCAGATTTCTCCTTCATTAGGGTTCTTGGAGTATGGGGAAGGGATTAGATTCTTTTCTTCTTGTATTTGTACTCACAGGACTTTTCACAGTGCCCAGCACACAACAAGAGTTTAATAAATGCATACTGATTTGACTGGACCAGGTATTCATTCTGGGAGTCAATAGCTAGTCAAGGGAAGCTGAGGTAGGCAAAAGAATGGGTCCATTTAATGTGGTGACAAGGTAAAATGTTTGTTAATGGGAAAATAAAAGCTGAGGAATTGCAGGTGATAAGGAATGAGAAGCAATGTTTTTGTTTGTTATTTGTTTTCAAAGAGGACCAGTGATATCAGTGGGTGATGTCTTGATTATTCATGAAATGGATTTAAGCAAAGCAGAGTTGCACAAAGTCCTTGGCCTCTCTCTCTCTCTCAGAGTCATCAAAGTCCAGTGGCAAAACCAAAGTCGATGACTGGTGATGGTGAATTCATCTATCTTCCCTGAGGCTTGGTTCCTAATCTGTAAAACAGAATGATAGTATTTGCACTAACAACTTCATAAGGTGATTTTGAGGAAAACATATATAAATTTCACAGTTATGTAAATGTGAATTATTATTACGACGATTATTATTCTACAACCAATTCTTCCTCATTTAATAGAATCAGACCTGGAACAATGGCTCCCATCAAAGTAGAGTTGGTTTTTTAGGTACTAGTCTTTATACATGTATGTTTCTTTGTTTTGCCTAGCAATCATTTTGAAAAACATTGGCAAGATGGTTGACAAGTGTTTGGAGCACAAACTCGTCCATGGAATAGAGACATTATCTGTGAAATATTGAAAGGAGCATACCAATATTGATCTGGTCCGTCTGGTACATCACTACCATAACACTGGCACCATCAAGAAATTCTCTTAACCTTTTGACATTTAGTTTCTTCATCTGCAAAATGGATAAAGTGATTGATACCTGTTGTGCTAGCCTTAAAGTGTGCTATAAAGATCAAGTGAAATAACTTATGTAGAACCCGTTGTAAACCATATATTGCTATATGAAAGTTATTGCTGTTTTTTTTTTGTTTGCTTTTTTGGAGGGGAAAGGTAGGGCAATTGGGATTAAGTGAGTTGCCCAAGGTCACATGACTAATTTTTTGTGTTAAGTGTCTGAGGACAGATTTGAACTCAGGTCCTCCTGACTCCAGGGCTGGTGCTCTATTTACTGCACCACCTAGCTGCCCTTATTACTATTGTTGTCATCATATTTTGGGCACAGTATTGTGATTTCACCCCTGGCTAGAAAGTTCCTCTATCAGGACAGATAGGTAACTAAACTTCAATTGTCTTAAAGAATCACCTGTGAGCATTGAGAGGTCAAGACATTTGCCTCTTTAATATTTCTAATGTTCTGATGATCTTCTCACCTAGTAAACTTGTCGATTCATTATGCCTGAACTGATGACCTCTGAACCTGCTTACACAATGATTTTAAAAATACTTGAAGAAAGTTCATGTAAAAAGTGAGTAATGGTGATGAGTAGGTGATTGGTAGAACTGCCAGCTATGTCTAATTACGGATATTAGCAGTTCTGGCTTGAGGCAAAATTGAGAAACAGGCAATATATATCTTTTCTTTCTCTCTCTATCCTGTTCTATGACTTTTTCTTCTCTGATACCTACTCTGTTCATGTGCTTGGCATCTCCTGATGTCCACTAGCTTTCTGACATTTTACATCAAGGTAATGCAAATGATTAACTTAAAGTTAGAAAAGCAATGTCTACACAACAACCCTGCGAGGCAAGGAGAGTTAATATTATTGTTATCCTCTTTTAATAGATGAGGCATCCAAGTCTTTGAAACATTAAGAGACACAACTTATTAAATGTATCATTTAGGACTTGAACCTAGGGTCATCTCCTCTATTTCATGCTACCTCTAAATTATATTTTCCTCTTTTTCTGGTTCTTATTTTTTTTTTTTATCATTCTTCACCATTATCTTCTTCATCGAAGCAGTGGTATCCTATGCTCTGTACCTTTTCTTACCTTCTACTGTATAGCAAATATATTTGATCACATGCCTTTGAGAGCTATCTTTCTGTTAGGGGACTAAATTAATGACATCTAACTTATAAATGGCTAAGAGTGGCTGTTAGGGCTGGGTCTGAGTTAGTCCAGTTCCCTGGTAGTTTAGGCTAAGTATTGGAACAAAATGAGACTCTGACAGGTCATCAACAATTGATGAAAAAGTATTTACTTAGCCTTAGCTAGAGTAAGATATCTGACAAGAATAGCCATTTAGCACATCAACTCCCACTGCATGTGATCCACCAGCCAAGTATCAGAGGGGTCCTCCAGCTTTTCATGGATGCTTTGTATATATGTGATGAGGAAGTGGCATCAACAGTTTGAGTCATAGTCCCTTGAACCATGAATGCCTTCACACTTTTTAAGGAAAAAACTAGCCTCCCCTGATAGGATATTACTTCAATAACAGTGATTTAATGGGTTAATTCTGCCTGCCTCCCAGATGATTTAATGTGAATTATAATTTGGAGTTTTACTGAACCCTTTAATTAATTTTGGGAATTTCAGGCACTGTGAGGAGGCAACTAGTAAGCTGGTTTATCACATTATTTAGGTGGTTAGCTACTTCATAAACACAGGATCTTGACTTTTGATTCTTGTTCTAGGATATTGTGACCACATCTCCTGCAGCGGTTGTGGTCCAGGACAACTCATGAGTTTTATGTTCTTGGGTAGAGGTCTTCTTCTGGGCCAACACAAATTCAGGTAAGCAGAGTACCCCTTCCCTCAGTAGAAGGTAGAATTAAACTTAACATTAAATCATTGTATCCCACATTTTAGCCAGTTCTGGGCCCTTCAGGAATCACAGTCATTTGTAGGGGATTTTCAGTGATGACATCTTTCTAGCCTACTTTTGTTGCTCACCTAACCCTCTACTTTGAAATAAAAACAACCTGAAACTTCTGTGGAAACTTGGGTCTAGGTTATCCGTTGTTCTCCCTGCTAACAGACACAAGAAGGAACCCAATGGGAATTAGTCAAACATAAAATTGATAAAGAAAATGAATAGCAAAATAGTAGGAAACACTATCAGTGTGGGATTCCAAGCACAACCCCATTGCTCTTTCTTAGAAGAGTCTGGGGAAAGATGGAACATCCCTTAATCTAATACCTTGGGAAGGAGCATGTATTCTCTGTCTCTGTCTCTATCATTCTATCTGTCTCTCTCCCTGTTTCTCTCTGTCCCTGTCTCTCTCTGTCTCTCCACTCATAGTTCCCATGAAGCTTCAGATTTCAGTTGTAGTCCCAGACCCCAAAGGAACTTTTATCATTTCTCAGTTTTACGAGTCCATTCCCTAAACACCCTAAATATTTAACTTGTGTTGCCAGTATATATGCCTCATGGGAACTGGAATTCTTTTTCTCTCAATAAGAGTTCATATTCTAGAGTCAGGAATACTGGGAAATGTAGCTATTTTCCATCCTGGTTGTACCTGTGAGAAAACATGGAGAGGCATAGAAAGAATCCTGTATGCTTTGTATTAGTGGCTACTTTCCATTTAAAATCTGTAACATAATTGTTTCTAAATCAATTCATTTTTTTTCACCAAAAAGAATGAAGAAGCTGAGTAATATGACTGCTCTCATATTTTTCTAAAAAGAAAAGAATGGTCTGCCAGCATTTCCCTCTCTAATGGATGAAGTTGCACAAATTTTGTACCCAGCCTATGACTCATTTCACGTTTATGATCCCTAATTCCTCTTTAAAAATGCAATCCTTGAGAGTGAGAGGTATAGGATACTCTAAAAGCTGAGAATTCAGCTTGGATAATTGTTTCATTCAATTCAGAAATGACTTTTCCATTTTCTAGAGGAAGACATTTTTAGCCTGCAGATTTGATATTCCCTGATACCATTACTTTGTTCCCAAACTTCATGCTTCAGGAATGGAAAAAATAAAAGAAGTTTGTAGCAGGCCTGTAATGGGAGGAGATGAAGAGATTTTTGTCTTTTCTAGTTTCTACTCCCATATTCCTCCTAAACAAATAGGAAGTACAGTTATAGAGAGAAAGAATGATATGCTCATGACTGGAACTTTGGGAGCAGTTGAAATTTATTTGCTCTATTTTTTAGCTCTAGCCAGCTATATTGTTTCTACAACGATGGATCCATCCCATCAACTTCGATAATTTTCTCTATAGTAGAGACCCAGGAATGGTCAATATAGGTCTTCTTTGGACATGCTATCTCAAATTGCTCAGTCAGGCAACATCAGTGATGGAATTCCCATTGCTTTTGCAGAATTCCTGGATCCTTTGGGGAAATTCAGAACAACTAAAAAATCTTGTCCTCACTCTTGAAGTTCTTATAACCTGGTTAGGAAAACAAGACACGTAGTAGAAAAGAAATTATTCCTCTCAGATATGTTAGTTGTCTCAAACAGTGTATAGGCAGAACAAAAAAGTCTCCAGGCAGAACAAGCAGGGCTATATGCCCACATTTCGTAGTAATGAGCCCCAGGAATACTAGGTCATACTACTACTAATAAAAGGTTATATTCCCTTTCTCTTTTTCTACCAGTGGCACTGGCAGGTTGAGTTACCAGTCAACATCAGAAAAGTCAGTTAGTTTCAAATATTTGTTTAGCCAATGACTTAACTTTCATTTTATTCTTACGGATGCCCAGGAACTGTCTCTTGTAACAAATAATAAAAGGGACAGGAGAAAAAAAGCAGGTCAGTAAAACCAATGAACATACCAACCACATCTGATTGTAGTTACGATGTTTCACATTCAATGTCCTTACCTCTGCAAAGGAGGAAGGAAGGTACAATTTAAAAACAAAAACAAAAACAAAACTCTTCTTCTGGGCCAAGCTTGGTCACAGTAATTAAAGAGTATTTTTCCTTCTTTTTTATCTGTTCTTCTGATTTCATAATACAGTCTGTCTCCTTCCTTCTCACTCTCTCTTTCTGTCTCCACACACATGCACATACCCCCCCACACATAAAATACAATATTTTATTTATTTATTTATCTTTTTGGAGGGGCAGGGCAATTGGGTTAAGTGACTTGCCCAAGGTCACACAGCTAGTAAGTGTTAAGCGTCTGAGGCCGGATTTGAACTCAAACCTTCCTGACTCCAGGGCCAGTGCTCTATTCACTGAGCCGCCTAGCCACCTCACCCCATCCCATTTTCTGTACTCATATAGCCACCACCCTAGTTCAGGCCCTTGTCATCTTGTGCCTAGACTGTTTTTTTTTCTTATTTTTTTCCATTCTTTAACATTTTTCAATTAGCAAGTATATATTTTTCTCTCCCCCCTACTCTACTCCCAATTTAAAAGAAAACAAAACCCCCATATATTTTATTTTTAATAGTTTTTCTTTGCATCAGTACCTGTAAGTTTACTCATGCTTCTCTATTTTCATATTCATAATTTCTCATGGAATTATTACATTATCTTCATGTACCACAGTTTGTTTAGTAATTCTCCAACTGACAGCTATCTGTTTTGCTTCCTGTTTCTTAAAACTATATTGAATTGTTTGTCATACAGTGTCTGGATAACTTGCTCATAACTGGTAGCTCAGCCATCCAGTGACATTGGGTGCAGCAACTCTGGAGGATACTATCAATCAGTACCTTCACCAGCAAATGTTTATTAAGCATCTCATGTACTAGATACTATGCTAAGTTCTGGAGTTACAGTGATAAAAACAAAATAGCTCCTGCCTTCAAGGCTGATATTCTATTGGGGGAAAATGTAGAAACATATATACATTTTGAAAATGTACCGAGTCAATCCAGGTAATTGGTGAGAGGACAACCTAGAATTTAGGATATTCTGGAAAGGCTTCATGGACAAGGTAACACCTGATAATGAGTGTTTCTTATTGTTGTTTGTCTTTCATTCTTGAAGAGGACCATGGCGTTAGGAAGATGATGCCATGACTTGACAATGAATTGGATTTAAGTGAGGGAGGGCTGTGTAAGCGTCATCTTCTCCTCCAGAGCCATCTGGGTTCATTGGTAAGATACAGATCAGGACAATTGGTGATGGTCCTCGTTTCTTATTATAGAGACAATAGGAAGGCACTGAAGTTTCTTGAGTAGAGACGTTATATGGTTAGACCTGATTTTAGGAATGTTAATTTTGCTGTTTTAGGGAGAAGATGGTTTTGAGAGAAGAGAGACTAAAAACAGGGAAACCAATTAGAAAACTCTTGTAATGGTCTATGCTAGCTACTTCCTGACAGGTAGGTGATGGATTCAAGATGCTGAAATGAGACACACATATTTTTGGATGTGGACAACGTGGGAATTTCTTTTGCTTTACCATGCATATTTGTTACAAGGGTTTCGTTTGTCTTTTCAATTGGGGGTAGAGGAGGAGGGAGAGAAAAATATATGCTTGCTAATTGAAAAATTTTAAAGAATGGAAAAAAATAAGAAAAAATAGTCTAGGCACAAGATGACAAGTGCTTGAACTAAGGTGATGGCTACAGAAAATGGGATGGGGTGGGGTGGCTAGGTGGCTCAGTGAATAGAACACTGGCCCTGGAGTCAGGAGGACCTGAGTTCAAATCTGACCTCAGACATTTAACACTTACTAGTTACGTGACTTTGGGCAAGTCACTTTACTCCAATTGCCCTACTTTTCCCCCTCCAAAAAGAAAAAAAAAGAAAAAACAGAAAATGGGATAGGAATGTACTAGACATGTGCTCTTTTCCCCTTTCTCTTCCCCATCTACCTTTCCTTTCCTTTCTACATTGGTTCAACAGAAGAATGTCCTGGGTGACAGTATAAAGATGAAGAATTTTTACTGCTCTTCCAGAAATTCAGAGTAAACAGCAGGTACTTGGCTTAGGCTACTACCTAATATTTCCTTTATTTCTTTGTAGCTAACTGGGGGAATGTAGAGATGGGTTTACAGCTTGAACTCAAACATTCATTTCTATATCTTTCCCAAACCCCTCCCCCCTCTCTTTCTTTTTGTCTCTATCTCTGTGCCTCTTCGTCTCTGTCTCTGTGTTTGTTTCTTTGTTTCTCTTGGTCTCTCAATTGCAAAAGATCTCTGAGAACATATCCTACAAAATATTTGTTTATTAAAGGTTAAAATCTAGCAACTAAGTTTTGTTTTGTTTTGTTTTGTTTTGTTTTTGCATTTTGGAGAGGGGAAGGCAGGGCAATTGGGGTTAAATGACTTGCCCAAGGTCACACACACAAAGTAAATGTCTGAGTTCAGATTTGAACTCAGGTCCTCTTGACTCAGTGGCTGGTGCTCTATTCACTGCACCACCTGTAACAATAATCAATTTAGCAGATACTTAGCCCTTAGTAACTTAGGGCCAAATATAGAAGGGGTGAGCTCTGTCTCCTGTTGAGAGGGAGTGAACTCCCCTGTTGCTGATGTGGCAGAAGGGGGTTGGCTGAGACAGGAGGCCAATGTGTGTATATAAGGAGAGTTGTAGAGACAGAGAGACAGAATTGGGAATCTTTCTCCTGTTGGCTCCTGTTGGAGAAAGCAGGATTGTCCCAGCATCTGGGAGCTGGGCTGCTGGATTGAAGAACTGAGTTGGAGTTTTCTTGAGGGGGGCGGAGAGAGGGGGGTAGGGGGGAGAGAGAGAGAGAGAGAGAGAGAGAGAGAGAGAGAGAGAGAGAGAGAGAGAGAGAGAAGCTGACTGAGAATTGAGTTGGAGTTTTCCAAGACCAGAATCTGATGAAGGCCAACTGGAAGGCTGAGAGGGCTTGCCTGGAAGGCCCCCTGGAAGGCTGAAATTTCTCCTGGGTCCTAGGGCCAGCTGAACTGCTGGAAGACTGAAGAAGCATGACCAGGATAAGACTTTGTTTGTTTGTGGCCTGGATGATCCTTGTGTTGAAGTGGTGAAGGGTTTGAGATGTGCTGGACCCTGTGAACTTCAGTGTGTGCCAGGGACTGCCCTGAGGACTGGACAAGGACCAGGGAGCTCTCTGCCTCTGAATCCAGGTGACTGGTAGATTCAAGGAGCTGGGACCATGGAAGGGGATCCAGGGAATCAGAGAGACCATCCTGAGTCAAGATGAAGAAAAGGCCTCCCCTTGGATGCAATTGAGGTTTGCTGGACACCGAGGGGTGGAGGGTTTGTTTGGTTTTTTTTTTTTAATAATTGTATTTAGTGACTGATCACTAGATAAGTGATTGATTGAGTTGAACTATGAGTGCCCCATGAGTGGAAGATTGATTCTTGCATTTTGAATTGACTGAATGCTTAAGTAAGAAGGGTTTCTCCTCCTTAGGAAAACCAGATGATTATTCTTTTGTTCCATGTTCTAAATATTGTGACCACTGTAGTGAAAACTGTGTGGCCATTCCAATGTTAAGCTGTTATGAACACTATATTGTGATTTTCTGTGATAAGATGTAATGTTGTGAATATTATATTATGATTTGTAGTGAATGTTTGCCTTGATTTGTAATGGAATAAATGGAGTGTTCACTATATTATGTAATCTGAACCTTAAAAGCTGTTCACAGTAGCATTCTTTTGGGAATCTGCTTGTGCATGGCATTACACCACCCCAACTAACAAAATTTTAAATGTGGAGTACCACAGTTGTAGCTTCTGGCTCTGTTAACCTTCTGTTTTTAACATAATGCTTTGTTTACCAAAAAAAATAAATAAATAAAGTTTAAGGACTCTTAGTCTTCTTTAGGGAGGGTTAACTGAGTAAATAGGTATTCAATTACACTGTATTTACTTTTTTCCTCCTTCATGTAGTTATGTAGACAAACTAACTAGAGGGGAGAATTGTTACTTCATGTGACTTCTGTATTCACGGACTCAGTATGAGCTAGCACTTTTATGAGTCACACTGTACAAGAAATAATTCCTTTTGTTCTTGCATCTCTTTTTCAAAGCCTATCAACCTTCACAAAGGGGGAAAGTTTATAGGATTCAGAAATAGATGGGGCATTAGCTTTCATGAATCATTTTATAGATGAGGAAATTAAAGCCTAAAGAGATGAATGGATTCAGAATTCAGATCTTCTCTCTGTTCTCACATAACCCTTCAAGTTTCATGTGCATGTGCAATGGCTGTCTCTCATGCCTGGAATGCACCCCCTCCTCATCTTTGCTGAATGAATCCCCATGTCCTTTAGTAGGCAGCTCAAGTATCACATTCTAGAAAGTGTTTTCCCAATCCCCCTCTGATTGGCCTTCCTCCTCAACTACCCTGAATTTAATTACCTTGCATTCATTTTTAAAATCAATTTCATATATCTATATCTATATCTATATACATATATATATATATATATATATATATATATATATATATATATATGCATGTTATCTTCTCCAATAGAATGTGATCTTCTTGAAGGTAGGAACTGATTTTTTCTTTTTGATCTTTGTATTCCCAAGACCCAGTACGGGGCTTGGTACATAATCAGTATATAATAAATGCTTGCTAATTCAAGGGAATCAAGGGGAAAAAGATGTGAAGTAAGGAGTAACCTCTTAATACTATTTCAACATGCCCCTTCCTATTTATGTAGAAAACTATGGTTTTATAATTCTATACGATTGCATAAAATAACTCCATTCCACATTTTGTACTACAGTCTTCAAATATTCTTCCAGAGCTTGACCCTTGTCTCATCAGGAGATTAGCATCAATACTCCATGCATTTATGTATAGCCAAATGGCTGTGAGTTTTGTTGCTTCCTTGAATTCTATCTACTCAAAATCACTGGGCATCTCTACTGTCAGTCATCTTCCTGTACTGTAGCAGCTACATTCTAGGACATCCAGTTTGGGAAATGTGTATTAGTTCATTTCTCTCTCTCCTTCTTTTTTCAGTTAAAGTCCAGTTGATTAGATTTTTCAAGACTCAAAGCAAATATATTCTTACCAGTTCATTTTATATATGTGTATACATATACATACATATATATATATATACACATATACATATATGTATATACATATTCTTTTTTTGGAGAGGGGAAGGTAGGACAATTGGGGTTAAGTGACTTGCCCAAGGTCGCATGGCTAGTTTTTTTGTTAATTGTCTGAGTCTGGATTTGAACTCAGGTCCTTCTGACTCCAGGGCCAGTGCTCTATTCACTGCGCCACCTAGCAGCCCCCCATACCAGTTCATTGTAAGTGTACTTTGTCCTTGGCTAAGTGTCTATTGATACATTTTAAATGTTCACCCAGAAGTCTGAAATCTGATCTCTGACATAATTTTATTAGCCATATGTTTATTTCCCAAATAACTCTTTCTCTTCTAAAGTGTTTCTCTTTAATTGCTTGTAATGATAAAAAAAATGCTATCCTCTCTGTGAAGTTCAGTTTCTTGCTAGGAGTTCATAATCCCTAGCATTACTTTGACAACTTCTTCTGGCAATAATTGCTTATATCCATGTGGACCATCAGCATCAAGTTTGACAAGTCTTGAAAAGTTATATGTCTATTCCAGTTACATATGTAGAAATATGGTAACTATTGTCAATATCAGGTTGACAAATTGTTGTTATGATATCCTTCAGTGGGTTAACAACTACCACTAAACATATACCACTCTTACTGAATGATCTCTTTCCTAATGGTATCTCTGGATCTATACGTATCATCCTTGTTTAGAGTATAAACAACTGTTTCCTCCTCTATGGGAAGAGTCTCATACTTATCATTTAGCTAAAGACATTTTAGCATTTTATCATAAATTCAGTCTTCAAAAGGAAGTGTTAAAAATGGAGAATATGGCTGCTTCTGACTGACAAGTAGAAACTGGTTGCTGAAATAGAACGGATGGACATCTTGGGAGGGAATGACAACTTCTATTAGAATTCAAGATAGGTAAGAAGAAGGCCAGTCAAAATCTGATGTACACCCTATATTTTATAAAGGGGGGTATATTTTCAGGGTTTCCAAGACTTGCATCTTTAAGTGTGTTTGATTACAAGCTAGCTGGTTTCTGTTAAAGACCCAAGTAGGCCGATTTCCCTGGAAGTTTTCAGTGTCTGTCCTCTAGTCTAGCTGAAAGATTATCTGCCTCTTCAAAACATGTTAATATATTATCTCGAGAGTCTGTAAAATTTGGAGAAAATAGGAAAAGTCTTTTCCTTTGCTTTCACCATCATGTAATATTAAAAATAAGAGCTATAAGGGGACAGGTAAAGAATAAAAATCAAGAATTTTGGGGAACAAAAAAACTGGTTTACAAGGGAGCTGTCCAATTTCAGTTGTAACAATTTTTTTAAGAACACAATGTCTTTGCTATGCTGCCTTTTACAATTTCAAATGAGGAAAGAAAATCTGATAAAAGGCAAACCCCAAATGCATTCATTTTACAAAGCAGTAATTAAATGTGTGTTTATTGTCTTTGCTAATTCATAAAACATTGTTACACTTTTCATAAATTGACATTCTCCCTTCACTGAAAGGCTATCTTCAATACATTTGTCAAAGGCCTGCCTCCACTTCCACGCCCTTTAAAAAAATTCTTCAGGGAAAAATTCAGTCCTGCTAGATTTTGTAACCAAAGATTGAATGTGAGGTGATTCCTTTATTGATCCCATAGCTTCAGGATCTGGACCTGTTCTGAGGGAGAATGCAGAGGGATGGGGAAAGGACCAACATAGGCCTACAGGATCTGACATTTCTGGATTACATTTAAAATGGAATATCTGGAGGCAAATTTAAACAGACGCCAAAAGAGACACTAGTAAGCAAAAATGAACTGGGGATTTTCCAATTTAAATATCCAATTTGTTCCAATGATTTTGATTCCTGTAGATGACCAATCTGAATACTTTAGCCTCCAAATTGCTTTTCTCTCCCCATTCCTCTCTAAGGAGATTTCCTTTCCTATGAATTATCTGGATAACTCCCTCACCTATCTTATTACCTTTTTCTGTTTAATGAAGCAAGTAAGCTGAAGTAGTTAACCCTGCTTGACTCCAGTAACTCAAGTCATACCTCAAAGTATGAGGAAGAAATGGGCAAGTTTACTAGATACTGTAAATGGCAGGGTATCCACCCACACATGGGATTCTTGGACATGCCTTATACTTGCCCTACCCGATAGCCTACTCAGATGGTATGAATCATTGAGCACTGTACATGTGGTCTCTATTCGTACCAAACCAGTCACATGTTATGGGTGTGTCTGGGTGAGCAACATGACCTGTCCTTTCTTCCCCTCCTTGGGTTAAGGGAGACATTCACCATTGAGAATATGAGTTTTATTTCCAGCTTTCCTCCTGGAAAATTCTGGCAGAGAAGTTTATCACCATTTGATGTTTTCTTTCCCCCACCAAACAAACTTTCCTGGAATGACATTAAGGTCCTAGAAGTGATGGAAAACCTACTGAAAGAGCTTGGCTACAGGGAGGGGAAGAGGATAAGAATGTGTCCAGTGCAGGGAGGGGGAAGAAGTTAAGCCATTACATATCCAGTAAACAATACTGGCAGTGGTGGAGCCAATTGAACTGCCATGTTGTTTGAGTGAAAGCAACAACCCACTCTCTTCCAGCAACAGGAAATAATGTCCATAAAGAAAGAAATGTTTCCCGTTTTGTTCCATCAGTAATAAAATAGCATCACATGAGTTATAATCAGTCTGTAACTTTATCCACATGAGGCTTCAGACTTTGTTCTTTTCTGCCTGGACTCTGGCTAGGAAGACTTTACAGTTCCACTGGGAGAGAGGAGGGGAAAAAAGATCTGCTTTGTACTATTTAAGCTATTTCAAAACGTTTACTTTATTTTTTCCCCTTTTCCTACTGGTCAATTGCTATTCTCCCGCCACCCTTGAAGGAAGCCCTAACTGCCCATGCACTTTCATCTGCTATATGGAAAAAAGTCTATCAGCTGGAAGCCTTGTGAAGCTTAATTTTCAAGAGTTTGAGTTGTAAACTGTTCAAGGCATTGACTAAGGTTTCATGCAAAGGTAACTTTAGCACTACAGTTTGCTTTTTCTTCCTCCTCCTCCTCCTCCAAGTGCTCTCTAGTGCTATATAGGGAACTTTATGTGAGTGGATAAGCTTCTTAGCTGAGATGTAAACTTATGATCCCTGGTCTCTAAGCAGATTGTTGGAGACTGACACTTTAAAAAAAAAAAGGAGGGAGAGGGGGAAGAAATTGAATCCAAAGGCTTACAAAGGATTAGAATAGTACACCCCAAATGGAAAATTTTATGGGAGCTGGAGAAAATGTATAAGTGAAATATCAGTATCATAAAATAACAGGAAATAGTGTAATCTACCTGATGGGGAAAATTGTCACTTTTAAAAAAATGATCCTTATTTTCCTCCAAATTATACTTGTTGGTAAGCCAGTAAACTAGAGCTAAGCTGACAATGGCCCTGTTCTTCTGCCAAACTTGTACTTGTCTATGGAATCTCTGTGGGCTTCATGTTGAAACTTTTCCATTCTCTCTCTCTCTCTCTCTCTCTCTCTCTCTCTCTCTCTCTCTCTCTCTCTCTCTCTCTTCATTAAAACAAAAACAAAACCACCCAGAGGCAGATAGAATCATGCAATAAGAAGCAAAACTGTTAATGACCTAGTGAATTGTGATCCAGAGAGGCTCAAAGGCAATTTGGAAGTAGGGCTAAAGTAATGGAATCAAACCAAATTGGGGTCAACTAACAATAGCGGGAAGCAAAATACATATGGGCAAGAGAAGATCTTGAGTTTGCTTTCTGTGGGTAATAAGATATATATTTTTTAAAGTTGGTTAATTATCTGATTGGTGGGAGAAAAAATGAGCAGTTGAATATTCATGTTTCTCACTCAGGGGAAGCATCACATTGAAGGAATTTCCCTCTTTGGTGTCTTTAACATCCCAATATGCCCCATGGTTAAGTAAGCATTTGCAGAACATATATAGATTGCTTTGTTCAGTTGCACAGTCAGGATGTTATTATCAGATACTAGTTTCCCCAAACATTTGGAAACATGTTATCTGCATGATTTAAATTGGCTGAGAGAATGATAGAATTATGAAGATTAAGGGTTTAGATTGGTGTCACCTATTCTTTAGCAAGGAACACCATTTATCATTCTAAATAGGATTTCATAGACATCAAATGGAACCATACACATGGATAGACTTTGTTCAGGAAATCTCACCACTCCATCAACAGTGTGCCTGTCCTTCCACAGTCGTGCCAACAGTTGTCCTTTCCCTTTTTCTGTCATCTTTGCCAATCTGATATATTCTTACCTTTTCAATTTTCAATACCCTCACCCTAATATAGGTTCTTATTATTCTTCATATGAACACTGAGGCCAGTTTTTCCCTCCTCCAATTCATCCTTGAAATTTTCAGAGTAAACTTTCCTATGAACATAAATGATCATGTTACTCCGGTGCAGAAAACCTTTCAATAGTTCTCTATTGCTCATGGAACTAAAGCTACCTCTTTAGTCTTACATTCAATGATCTCTATAATCTGAGGTCAGATTACCTTTCTAGCTTGATTAAGAATTTATTGCACAGCACAATTCTGTTTTCATAGAATATGCTCCGTTGAAGCAAGGTGCAGAGGTGCATGACATTGTGTTGTTTCAAAAGGGAAGAATAATAAGAGAGAAAGCTGGAGATGTAACCAAACTGTAGATGATCTTAAATGTCAAGCTAAGTAGTTTAGGTTTTATCCTAGGGGAAATAGGAAGCCACTGAATATTTTTGAGCAAGGGAATAACATGATCAGACTTTTGTCTTACAAAGATTTTTTTTTAGCAACTGTATGAAAAATGTTCTACAAAAGGAAGAGACTGATTTCATATTCACATATCTAATCAGAGCACATGGAATAACATAATTACAAAGTATAGAATTTCAGAGGTGGAAAAGATCTCATGAAGCAGTTCAATTCAATCTCTTCATTCCATAGATGAAGAAAATTAAACCCAGAGATGTAAGGTGATGTCAGAACCAGGACCCTTAACTAGTAATTCTGAATCTTTTCCCTCACACTATGTTGCCTACCCTTCCTACCACCTTAGGTCAAGGCCCTTTTCCCCTCTTGCCTAAATTATTTCAACAGGTTCCTAATTGGTCTCACCAACTCAGCTTTCTCTCCATTACAGCCCATAATGCTTCCAAAATCATCTTCATTATAGGCAAATCTGTCCATCTGTGACTCTCCTGCTCATCAATTCCAGTGGCTTCCTATCGCTTTTAATAAAAATATAAAATCCTCTGTTTATCTTTTAAAGTCCTACACAACCTGTCCCTACCCTATCTTTCCGGTTTCTTTGGATATACCTCTCCACCTCACACTCTGTAATTCAGCTTAAATGCTGGTCCTCTTTCTGTTTCTCACATACTTCCTATTCAGTCTCCTGTCTAAGCCTTTGTACTGGCATCCCACTTGCCTTGATATATTCCAGTCTCATCTCTTCTTCATAGAGTCAGTTTCTTAATGTGTTGTTTGTTCTTTGTTCTCAAAGAAGACCATTATATCACGAAAGTGATGTCATGACTTATAAGTGAATTTATTTAAGTTAGGGAGAACTATGCAAAGTCACCAGCCTCACTTTCTTCTTTGAAGCCATCTAGGTCCAGTGCCAAGATATAGATAAGGACAACTGGAAATGATCCTGGATGCAGTGGGAGACTTTGGGCTTTTTAAGGTAAGGTCTTTCCCAAGTCTCAGTTTGACTGAGGTAAGACACATTCAACAATAAGTCTCAGTAAGAAATGAGGCAGAGAATGGCCTCAAACAGTCTACAAAGGGAAGACCCTCAGGATTTCTGGCCAAAACAGAAATAATTGCTATTTGCACTCGCTCTGAGCCATTAGGGCCCAAACAATGACCAAGTGAGGCTGGGACCTATTGTTAACCAATCAATGAGAGCCAGAATGATTTATTTTTAAGGCATAGTCCTAAGAAAGAAATCTATCTAGTAAACCCCAAGATATCTTGGTAGGTTTCAGTGACCAAAATTTATATTCCTCTGGGTAGAGAAACTGCAGGTAAGGGTATTATAGCCTAGGTGGACAGAGAAAGAAGAGAGAAGGAGAGGAGAGAGAGAGAAAAAGAGGGAGGGAAGGAAAGAAGGAAAGAAGGAAGGAAGAGAGGGAGGGAGGGAAGGAGGGAGGAAGGAAGCTAGGGAGAGAGGGAGGAAGGAAGTAAGGAGATGCATTGCTCAACTAGAATTGACCAGTTGCGTTCCCAGTGGGGTAGCCGCTACTACCGACACGATGTTTGTCCTTAGTTCTTGAAGAGGATCATGACATTAGGAAGGTGACGCCATAACTTGCAAGTGAATTGGATTTAAGTGAGGGATGGCTGTGTAAGGTCATCAGCCTCACTCTTGCCATTTGGGTCCAGTAGCAAGATATAGATCAAGAGGACTGGAGATAGCCCCAGATACAGTGGGAGATCTTGAACCTTTTAAGCTAAGGTCTTTCCTGGGTCTCACCTTGACTGAGGCAATGCCCATTTCTTAACTTAAGATATAAATCAAACACCAACTTCTACTTGAAGTCCCTTCCAATCACTAGATCTATCTCTCCCAATGTGGAAGACAGTATACAAGCATCTATATACATCCAAGATATATACAGGATAAATTAGTGCTCATTTCAGAAAGAAGGCACTAAGATTAAGGGATTTAACAGTGAGACTTGAAGGAAGTCAGGAACACTGGGAGACAGTTTCTTCTTCAGATGGAGAGCTTCAGAAAGCTGAGTTTCCATGTGTTGGCCTTCCCTGGTCAGTACTTTCTACATAACCCATAACCTGCTGGACTTTTTAGAAGGGTAACTGAATCTTTATAACTGTACCTCCGTGATCTGAAAATCACTTGATTCTTGGTGGGGTGAGAGGCAAGGAGGGAGAGAAGAAACTCCCAAAGGAACGATTTAGCATCATATAATTCTTCAGCCTGTGATTGTTTGACTGGATCCTGCACTGGCTTTGCTCAGCCTGAGTGTTCTTTGGAGATTATGGCTACAGGTCCCAGAATCATGGGTTCTTAGAGTCAGCAGGGATCCCTGCATATCATCTAGCTCACTTTTTTATACCACTCATTCATGGATCCTCTCCACAATATCCCTAATAGATGATCAACCACCCATGGTTTTTTAGTACCCTCTACAGCACTTTTTGTTATAGTTCTCTAAGCATCATCATAAAATAAAGCCTCCCAGAGTTGTGCAGAAAAAAGGTTTTTCTTAGTGCCCTCTGTTTCATTCCATTATCAATCTAGATTTTCTTGGTGTTGATTCAAAGCTTTTGCATAAAAGCCATTACACACTGCATGAAGAAAGTCATACTTGTTTCCCTTTTCCTAAAATAAGTGTGCTAGAGAGGTTGCAAATTACCTGCAAGCTAAATGGGGACAGGGAGATTCTCAGCAACTTGCCAAAGTTATATATTGCACTATCGTAAAGTATGGTTCCTTCATAAATAACCAGTTGGTTCTCTGAGTTTCTTTCTGACTTTGCCCAGGTTTTGGCTTGCTTGGGGTTAAGTGGGGCCTCAGCAACATGTTGCCATAAAACAGGATGGAAAACACTGCACCCAGTTTAACTATAAATTCCTCCAGAGAAGGGTTGGGATTGCAGGGTCAGTGTCATCCTGAAATAGCCTGCGAACAGCAGGATTTTGTCAAACCCTGTCCACCATATTAAATTACTCCAAATAAATAGCTGACCGTGTTTTATCTGAAATATCGACAATATCACATAACGTCATGTAGACTGGTATCACTTAACAAGCTGCACTTAGGAAATCTATGTTTTAAACCATTTGCCATTAATGAATGCTATGGAGTGTAGAGCTCATTATTAGGATGAATTAAAGCCTTTGAGATGATTAAGGATTCAGAATTTCCCTGTTCTGGAATGTGACATCTCACTTTGAGTCAGGTGGCCCCAGTGTAATTCAACAGAGGTGTTTGTCCTTCTCTGCCTTGTGATAGGATGCATTCAAGAAATTTCTCTTTCCATAGAAACAGTGCAGGAGACATTATAGTACTGTATATTTCATCATATGAGTCAAAAATAGAGGAAAAATGGGGTGACATTACTGTACTAATTAGGACACATTGTGATTCAGATTTTACATAGTTATAGAATCGTAGGAATAGAAGCCATCTTAGAGATCATTTAAACTAATGCACTTAATTTACAGACGAGGTAATTGAGTTCCAGAGAGATAAAATGATTTGTCTCAAGTCATAGTGATAGAGTGGAGATTTGAACCCCTCTCCTGAGGAGTTTAATGCCCATTCTGCTGTAGCACACTACTGATTTTAAATATAGTCAAACCCACCTAATTTTCAGTGTTTTGAGGAAGGCCAGTCTGAATTAGTGTGAAATCTTCACCAATGAATTTCAAATACATATTATCATTACTCCTTTAAGACTCCGCTTCATCCATGAAAACTCCCTAGTCTCTAAACCTGTTCCCCAAGACTGAACCACCTCCTTCCTTTGAACTCCCACAGTCCTTTTATGGTAACTTTCTCATGTATTTATCCTAGTCTCACTTGTATCAAGACTATTTGTGTATCTGTTTTATTTTCTCAGTTAGATTATAATCCCACTGAAGTCAAGGATAGTGCTTCAACTACTTTTGTATCTACAGAGCCCAGCTCAGTGCCTTGTTCAAAGAAAGCCTTGAAAAAATGTTTAAAGAATCAAATTTATTAAAATTAAATGTTGATACAGTGTTCCCAAATTATGGTTCCACAGAACCTGGTTTAATTAAAAGGTTAAGTAATGATAACAAGTTAAATAAATATTTGTAGTGGACATAATTTTGCCTATGTGCTCATATCATGGAAGGCTTTGTTTACTTAAGTACTCTCTACATGGCCTGCACCATCTTGAGTATACCACTAATTTTCTTAGCAGGTCCTTTCTTCATATAAATGTAATGGCAACTTGAAATTGTCCCAGGTCGACTCGTCAATAGGTCTGATTGAGCAGGATCTGAACAGTACGTCATGCTCTATAAAATTTCCTACTGCAATCAAAAGATCATTGGATCTGGAACCAGAGACCCATATTTGAATCTTAGTTTTGCCATTCACCATCATCGTGGCTATGGGCAAATCACTTAAGCTTTTCATGCTTCAGTTTTGTCGTCCATCAAATATGAGAGGGTTAAGTAAGATAACCTCAATGATTAATAACAATATTTTATCTTCCATTGAAATCAACAAATATTTATTAACCCCTTTTTATGTACTAGGCAAAAGCAAGTGTGGCACAGTAAATAGAAAGCTGGCCTCTGAGTCAGATAGACCTAGGTTCAAATCCTATCACTGATATGAAACTAATTGTGCATCCCCGGTCATGTCACTTAATAGCTCATGCTCCCCTGGCAATTTTCTAATACTATGTATCAGTTGCTGAGCAGCCTAAGTGGTGACACTTTCCATACTACTAGTTCCCTAAATTGATGAAATAATAAGCCTAGACTAAAATAAAATAAAATAAAATAAAAATGTGCCAGACACTGTGTTAAGTACTGGGGATACACAGTCAGAGTAATGAAAATAGTTTGATCTCAGAAAGTTTATATTGTGCCCTGACATTTCTATACTCAGTGTAGTTAAATGGAAACCAAAGAATGTGAAAATGTTTACTAAGAATTATGATGAATGCATTTTCATGGCCTTTAAAGGTTAATGAGCACAACTTCCACTGCAAAACAGGAATCTCTTTCTCTGACCTCCTATACAGACTATCATTAAGATACTAGTGAAATAGCTCTTTGGTGTGTGTGTGTGTGTATGTGTATGTGTGTGTGTGTGTGTGTGTATGTGTGTGTGTGTGTGTGTGTGTGTGTGTGTTGAGGGCTAGGAGTTGGAAGGCAGCACAGAGTAGCTCCATTTGTGGATGGGCTGAGTTGTGCTTCCTGGAATGATGTGCGTTTAGGGCATGCTCTGGTGACTGATATTTATAGTTGTTTGTCAGGGGTGCATAGCTGTTGGTCTCTTCTCTGGCTTGGGTTTTGCTATATTATTTATGCAGCATACTCCTCTTTTGGTAGTCAAGGTATGCTTGTGTCCTGCAGCTAGCACTGTATTAAATACCACATGAAAAAGATCAAAGTAATAATTAATAATGGCTGCCATTTTGAACACCTTTGAAATATGCATTGTTTTATTTGACATTTTCCAAAATGTCAAATGGTAGGTAGGTAGGTAGATTGGATAAATTTGACTTCTGGTCTTGGAATTGTTGACATTTATATAGCATTTCAAAGTTTACAAATTGCTTTCTTCCCAACAACCCTGTGACTTAGAGATCAAAAAGTATTATTATCCCCCTCTTATTTCCTCTTAGGTAAATGAGAATCTGCTAATTGGCCTGCCCACATTTACACTGTGAGGGGACAGAACTAGTTAATGCATCCAATTTCTTTCTATTTCCAGTGCTTTTTCTATTATACTGTACATAGTCTCTTGATAAAGAAATAAATGACTACATCAAAGTCACAGAACTAGCTAGTGGCATAGCCCAGAGTTGAACTAAGACCTCTTGATGTTCAGGCCAGTCCTTTTTTTTTTTCATTATATGATCCCTGTGTTTAGACTGGATAGCAAAAGTCATGGCCTTTGCCCTTTATCGTTTTAGTAGACCAGCAGCCTATGTCTGGTTCCTCTAGTATTTGACTTTGTGCTAGTTACTCTCTTTGAGTTATCTCAACTAATGACTGCAGATGATAATATTGCCTGATTTATTTACATTATGGAGCTATAGTGAGGACACAGTGAACTAGGTGTCAAAAACTATTTTGAATAACTTCAAGTTGCTATATACATATAGGGTATTATTATTAATTTCATTAAAATTCTATTGTGATACCTCATTGTGGCATGGGAGTGGTCCTGCATTTTTGAAGCCTTCGTCAACAGAGTGGAAGCTCTAACTAGCTGAAAAGGATTTGAGTTTGGGTCTGGTGATGGGCCATTTTTCCAAACTGTCCAAGGACCTACCTACCCATTTAAATTCAGAAAGTACCATCACCAGGTTATTTATAAGATAATGCATTTGGGTGGGACTATAACGAGCTTGAGATGGAATCAACACCTGATATTCACTAGCTATTGATGCAGAGGAAAGCATTTTACCTCTTTGAGTCTTGACCAATTCCCTAGAATTTATCTATTAATTCATAGATGGGTTGTGCTCTGAATTGGCAGGTGGTATTTCCAAGTCAGTAGGTCCCTTAAGTGATGAAATCAGAAATGCTTTAGGTAGTCAAGTAACACCCCTACTAAGTATCAATTTAATAGATACTTAGGCAGCTAAGGAGTTGCCATCTCTGTGGGTAGAAGGACAGCCCACCCCAACAAAATCATACAACCTTGAACAATTGAAACATCAGAACATCATTATTGTTGTTTTTTAAAAAAATAGTCTGTTAGATGCTGGAGCAGAGAGCTAAAGGTATGACCTTCTCAACCAAAGTTACATAAAAAAGTATCCAAGCCAGATAAAGAACCCAGGACTTCTGAATTTCTGCTCAAAGTTCAAGACAAGAAAGATTGGTCTGAAAGGTCAGTGAAGCTTCTGTATCAAAAGACTTCTATGTATAATCTGTGATGATTTAAATATAAGTGAGTCAGAAACATATGGATTACATTTTCCTTTAAGTAAACAGTGATTTTTAACATTCAGGGGAAAACAATTGGCCAAACATGCTCAGGATCCTCTAAATCCCAAAGAGTGTAAGATATTTATTGACTAGAAAACTCAGTGCTGGATATTCTGACCTCTGCAATGCTATAGACCTATGAGCAGTTCCTAAGCTAATAGGCATCTTGAGTCCTTTTTGGTACTAAATCAAAGTTTATCTACAATAGTGCAAGCGTCAGAGGGGGAGATGTGGTATGGTGTTTTGTTTCCAAAGTAAAATCGTATGACTCATTGCTCTAAATGACTACAGAGGGAATGCCATGCACACACTTACATGCCTAATAAGTGCTTCTTGATCCAGCTGATCAGCTCAGACGGATAGAACATGATGCTAATTAAGCCATGGTCTTTGGTTCAGTTTTCTGGATGGGCCAGTCGGCTTTACCCTATTCCATGGCTATTGACAGCATTCGTGATTCCACGTCCCATATATGGAGTGACTGAGTGAGAGATTGCGGATGCTTCAGCATTCAGCCTATTCCCATTTCCAAATCCTAGATAAAATGACTCAATAATTAGGGATTCTAGTACTTTTGTACCATGAAAAAGTCCCAGGGAAGGCGGTGTGGCAAATTCAGTTTTTGGTGGGGAGCAACTTTGATTCCCAGAACATAGGACCCTTTAGAAGGAGGAGATCCAGTGACATTTCCCAGTATTTGTGGTGAGATAAGGACTTTAGCAAAGTGCTCCTGAGCAAGCTGCTGTAGCTAGATCAGATGGAAGCTCATGTGTTGTAACAGGGGCAACATTTCCTAAGGCACTGCCACAGAGACTGGGTTAAGCTTTTCTAACAGTCCTACCCCACTTTGAGTTAGTTTTTTTCCCCCTAAAAATCGTTTGAACAATCCTTTAGACTTAATCAGTTTAGGAGACTAATGATTCCAGCCTTTGCTATAGCTTCCTGTTTGTCACAGTATAAAATGCCTGGGGCATGAGGAATTCAATCTCTTCCCTGAGTAAGACCCTCAGACAAAAATCATAGTTAACATCCTGAAATTTGCTCAGCTGAATTAATGCTATATTCTTGTTGGGTATTTCCCTCCTCCCTCCCCCCCCCACAATTTCTGAGGAAAACTGCCTTTGTTAACTGCTGAATACTCCAGAAGTGTCTTGTTTTGTCTAGTCTTGTACTTGATGTCCCAGACTCCTCTGAGCTAAGCTTGGTGCATCTAGGGTATGGCCATTAGTTTGAGGAGGTTCATCATATGCAACTTCCGGTTTTAACTAATTGTATTTGCTAATTAGGTTCTAAGCTTAGTTTTTTCCATCTGCTAAGTAACTTGTAAATACCAGTTCTTTCTAACTTTTTTGCTCTGAGACTGGCGCTGTTAGTCCAATGTAGTACATATCCTAACAATTAGAGTAAGCAGGTTCATTTTCATAGAAGAAGAGTTAGTATTAGAAGAAACCTTAGTGATAAAAACTTCTCATTTCATAGCTAAGGAAAATGAGGTCCAGCTTACAGTAATATGGCATCAGGAGACTGAAAGGAGTGAAGAAATATGTGCCAGCAGTGTTACCTCCCACACACTGTTGGCAATAGACACAAAAGACAAAAGACAATTACTGTCATTGCTATGGGCATCCACCGAAGTGATTGTAAAGAAATTGATCCTATTAAATGATGAGTTCATGGATGGATGGACGAATCTCTTTCCCCTCTCTTACTTTCTCCATGATCGAGATGAGCAGTATGATAAGAGAAAAGCAACCAGGTGTAGTAAATTGAATTTTGGAAAGCAGTTAGGCAGACTAGAGTCCAAATCCTGCCTTTGACACTAAATAACTATGTGAGCAAAGGCAAATCATTTTCCATTTCAGTTCCTCAGGCAACTAAGCCTATAAATTACAATCTGGTTGTTGATCTGTTTAGAGAATAGAAGTTTCCACACTTTGTAATTCCACAAATTAATAAAATTACAGGCCCAGATCACATCCGAAGAGAATGGATAGGGAAAGGGGAGGAAGCAGCTTACTTTAGTACAGGTATATCTGGCTTTCAGGTTACAGTTTAAGTGAAGAAATCCAAGATGTGGGGAAAGGCTGAGGAATAGTGGCTAACAGAGGACCTAGTATATATACCTGCAGCCAGAACCTGTTTAAAGGCAGAGTAGCCGTTGGTTTTGTCTGACTGACATAATTATTATTAGCTGTAGTACCAGTACCAGTACTGACGTGTAATGGTTATTTATCCTTAGGTAGCTCTGAGAAGATATAATCTCTTCATCACTGAGAAGGTAATTCCTCAACTTGTACAGCCAGGAAAAATGTCTGAGGGAAGAGAGATAACTAGATGGCTCAGGAGGCAATGGTAATGGTACTGAATTTGGGATTAAGGAGACCTGAGTTCAAGTCCCATCTCATATACTTAATGCATATGTGACCTTAGACAAATCACTTGACCTCAAGCTCAGTTTCCTCACTTGTAAAATGGGAATAATAATAGCTCTTACCTCAGAGAGTGGTTGTGATAATAAAAAAACACCATATGTATATATACATACATACATAAATATATGTATATATATCACTTTGAAAATCTAGAAATTGTTATTTTAAGGGGACAGTAGATTCTATTGCTTTGCAAATCTCTAGTGAGACTGAGAACTCAGACATATTAGTACAGGATCTGACCAGGGATGAAGATGGAGTAGAGATTCAGAGTTTAGCTAGAGTAATGAGGAAAACACAAGGAAAGACTATATTTTAGTATATTAGGTGGGCACATTTGGGGACAATTGAAAATCTTTCTCAGATCTCTCACAATCCCTTCTTACCCCATGCACAGGTGGTATTGGTAATGAAGTGAATGAAGTCATTCATTTTATTCTCTCCAACTGCTTAGTTTCCTGATAAGCAAATGACTATTTATCAGGTTTTAAAGACGGCTGTATTCTCTGTGGGCAAGATTCAGAAAAGAAGCATAGCTACATTTATCAAGCCATTGACGAATACTTGTTGAGTGTCTAATATGGTAGTGGGAAGAGATTTGGACCTGTAATCGTGAGAGAACTAGGTTCTGATCCTATCTCTGACATTCACTTATTAGCTATGTGAATAAATCACAAGTCAATTAACCTCTTTAAACCACAGTTTCTTCATCTGTGAAATGAGGAGAGTGAACCACTTACGTCACTAGGTTGTGACTAAAGTTCTCTGCAAACTTACAAGTTCTTTAGAAAGATGGATTATTAGTATTATTAGTTTCTACCATGTCATCAGTCACTATCCTAGACACTGCAAAGGATACAAAGAAATACATGGTCTCTGTCTTCTAACTAGCAGAGAAAATGAGCATAAGGAAACAAGTAGGTGACAAACCATCCCATACCAGTAATAAATTTAATGGGAGTGCAAGAAAGGATAAAATCAGTAAGGGACCATAAGCAGGATTTCTTAAACTTTTTTTTCCCACTTGCTTGTTGGCATTGTTGGCCTGAGGGGTAGGCACAGCTTTGTGTTCAGAACCAAGGCTGCAGTGAATTTGCACGCGGCAACACCAGCAAACGTTGCCAGAAACACCTTGGATTCATTACGTGTTTGATTTTTAATTAATTTTTGGTCATTGAACGTTCATAAACCTCTCACTGTTGCCAAATTTTTCACCACCCCATATGGGATGGTGACCTACAGTCTATGAAGCACTGGATAGAGGGCATGGGGTATCCCCAGGTTTGTAACAAAGGGGAAGTCCTGGACGTAATTTTGTTGGGTGGCTACTGATTGGGGAATCACTTAGGAAATTATAGTATTTTAATGTAAATAGAAGGAGCAGCTAGGTGGCACAGTGGGCAGAGTGCTGGGCCTGGTGTTAGGAAGACATCTTCCTGAGTTCAAATACATTTTCAGGCTTTTATTAGCTGGACAAATCAGTTTGCCTCAGTTTCTTTGCCAAAAAAATCCCAAATAGGGTCACAAGGAGTCAGACATGACTGAAAATGACTGAACAGCAAATGTAATGAAATTTTATTATGCCATAAGAAATTATGAATATGAAGAATAAACAAACAAACAAAAAACCAGCCCACCTTGGGAATTAAGGAGAATTAAAACACTATAGAGGAAAGTAAACAGAACCAAGGGAACAATTTCCACAATGACCTAAATAATATCAAGGAAAGCAATAGTGAAAGACAATAGAATTCTGAGCAATGTAGTCACCAATCTTGACTTCAGGGCATTGATAGTGAAGCATATCTGTCTTCTCAGAAAAGAAACGTCAGACTCCAATGCAGAATGAATCAATCACATATGTCTCGGCCAATTCCAGACATTAATCAATCAACAAAAATTGATTAAGTATTCATATATCAGATACTATGCTATGTGTTAGGGATGCAAAAACAAAAATGAAACAATTCCAGCTTTCAAGGAACTTACGTTTTGCCAGGAGAGACAATATAAAATATATCCAAAATAAATACAAGATAATGGGGGGAGGGTATCAGAAGCTGGAGAGATCAAGAAAGGTTTGATATAGAAGATGGTGGTTGAACTGAATTTTGAAGGAAACAAGGGCTCCTTCTGCAGGTAAGATGGGAATGCATTCTAGGTATGAGGGACAGCCTGTGCAAAGGCAGGGAGACAGGAAATGTAGAATTTGTGTATTTTGCTAAATTATTTTTCTTTGTTACAATGGAGGAATCTATGAGTGTGTCGTGTGTGTGTTTGTGTGTGTGTGTGTGTGTGTGTGTGTGTGTGTGTGTGTGTGTGTTTGGGGAGGACTGTCACTGGGAAGTTAATGGTAATGTTAAAAAATCAATTAAACATAGATAAGAAACATTGCACCCTGATAAAGATTTCTCCCTTCAAGATGAGATACTGCTAGAGAAAGGTGTTTTTTGCTGGATCAGAATCTATGTTGTTTATGAACCTCTTCAGATTACCTCAGCTATGTATCTGGTGGGCTCTGGAAACTTTCCAGCCTTCTTTGCCCACAGGACACACAAGATCAGGCTGCCAGAGTCACTCTAGTTAAAATTAGCCCAGAGTGAATCCATTCACATAAACGCTGACGTGAGCCCTGGTGGAAAATGCTAACCAGACCTAAATTGACCCCTCCCCCCCTTTCACTAACACCCTACCCCCCACACCCTTTTATTTAGGTTCAACAAATTTTGGCTAGTCCTTTTTTTTTCCAAATTAATTTCTGACTGTAACGTCATATTAGCTGGTTGCTGCTGGCACCACACTGCTAAGAGAATGACAAGAAATAGGGAGCCCTGGAAATTTAACATGTCTGATTTGGAGAATTCCAGTCCCATTTTTATAACCCAAGGAGGCTTAGCTCATTTGGATCTGATTTAGATAAGCAGACCAGAATGGAACCAAGTTGTTGAATCTTCTAAACTCCTCTCAGTCATCCCTCATTAAAGGAAGAGACTTTTTTGCCTTTTATGAAAAGTCAGAGCCAAGAAACCAACACTCACTGGCTCCCTTTCCATCTCAAACTTTTCCCACAGCTCTCTTGCCAGCTCAAGAGCAGAGGTTTCAACTTTTGCAATAATGTTTTTCAAATGCAGGAGAAGTTACCCAGGGATGATCCCTCCAGTCTTGAGGGTCCATTTGTACTTCCCCTCTGGTCTGGAGAGAGTGTGCAGGCCCATGCACCTGTGCCCTGTACAACACCAGGCACCAGTTCCCTTGGTCACGGTGGTGGGTGGGTCGGCGCAGCCTTTGTTGCTGAAAGCCCAAAGTAAACAACCTCTGAAATTCTGCAAGTGCTATAAGCCTCTCCCTTATCTTCTTTCATCTCTAGCCAGCTGGACAGCTTGGGACAGCTGCAAGAGTCCATGTTAAAAAAGGTAATACATACACACTCCCATCTATAGAAACACATGTAGAAAGACAAATGTACTCTGTAATTTCACTATAACACCACTTCTAAAGAGGAAGTGGGGTATGGTGACTGTTTGGGGTGCTACTTCATGGGCAACTCTGTTTTCTGGTACCAACTTAACTAAATGCCTGGAGGTTAGGGACCTTTTACTAAAAAATAAAATAAAGTCCCATCTGTAATAGAATCATAGAAATAGTTGATCTGAGAGGCACCTAAGAGATCACTGAGTCCCAGCCCATCATTTTACAGATAAGGAAACTGAGGCCCCCAATAGGGAATGGCATCCTAGGGCTTGGTTTCATACATACATCTATATCTGTATATCTATATCTATATCTATATCTATATATTTTTGTCATGGACTCTTTTGGCAGTCTGAATAATGTTGTTAAATATACAGAATAATATCCATAGTATCACAGAATAAAATAGTCATATTGAAAATACAGTTATCAGGATTAAATAAAAATGGAACCAAAGTGAAGAACCCCTATTTTGTGGCCATGTAGTTAGATGGAAAGCTTGTTTCATATACCCAATCTTGTTTAATCTTGGAAACTAAGCAGAGTTGAAGCTCATTATTACTTGGATGGGAGACTTCTTGGTAATACTAATGCTGTGCATCAGTGGTGGACCCTGTCGGGCAGCAAAGCACAAATTAGCATTATTTATGTTGTATTATATTTTATTTATTTTGTTAAACATTTCCCAATTGTATTTCAATCTGGTTCAACCCCACACTGGAGTCTTGTGGCAGAAAGAACAAGAATTACTTTATTATTATTATTATTACTTTATTATATACTTTTCTCTAAGGGGAAAGAACATGGAACTCGGAGCTATGATGTATGAGTTCAAATCCCACCTCCAGCACTTGCTTATGTGACTTTGGCCAAGTTTCTTCAATGATAAAAAGAGAGGGCTAAGCTAGATGGCCTCTGAGGTTCTTTCCAGCTCTAGATTTACATTCCTTTGACACTAGGTTTCTTGATACTGACTACTATTCTCTTTCTAGGAAATTAGCCTTGTTAGCAACTTCAAACTGGTCCCCATAGAGAGATTATTTCTTTTATTTCTCTGATCATTTGGAGAAGTTCCAAATGATGTCCAAATTGCCTTTTTGTTTTCCTCAAAAAAGTTTTCATTCTGAATTCTGGTTGAATTCCCAAGAATTCCCTGGAGCTGAATTGACACTTTGGGACTTCTCAACGTGGTGATTAAGAATGACTGAATGTGTGGCTGAAATAAAACGCTGGATAGTGGAAAGAGTGATGAGCTTGTTATCAGGGTTCAGCTTCCACCTCAGACATCTATTAACCATGTGATAATGAGAGTCACCTCGGTTTCCCCAACTGTAAAACAAAGATAAAAATTGTAACTATATACCTGACAGGGTACTGGAAAGGATCTAATGAAATAACCAGTCCACAAGTATGTAATAAATGCCTACTATGGGCTGGGAATACAAAGGCAAAAATGAAGTAATCCCTGCCCATAAGGAGCTTACATCCTATTGGGGAGACAATTTATTCATATATGAGTATATATAAGATATGGCAAGAATGTAGATTGTCTGTGATTTCACTGGCACAGGGCACTCACAGGTGAGGAAATTCCATCTAGGTACATTGGTTGGTTATCTATCTTCAAATTATCTTAATAGAATTTTAGAGAATTGTCTAAAGCATTGAGAGATTAATTTATTTGCTCAACATCACATAGCCAGTATGTGCCAGGGGCATGAATCAAACCAACATCATTCTGGTTTTGAAACCAATCCTTTGTCTACTACACTATGGCTACCTCTCTCAATAAGACATATATAAAATAAATATAAGATAATGAAAGGAGAACTAGGAGCTAAGTGTGAACATGTCAGGAAAAGCATAAGGAAGACTGACTGTGGCATATTTAATGGACAGTGAATAGACCAATTTGGTTCGATAAAATTGAAGACTTCTATTGAATAATAGTAGATGAAGATGGATAATTTGTGGTTACACTGTGGAAACAATTTGGTAGGCTAGGGAATTTGTACTTTCTTCTATAGATCCTTGAGGAGATCTAAGGACGATAAGATTATATATTTAGAAGTGGAAAGGACCTGAGAAGCTATGGAGTTCAAGTCTCTCATTTTATAGATAAGGAAAATGGAACGCAAGGAAGTTAAGTGACTTATACAGAATCACACAGCTAAGTGTCTGAGGCTGGATTTGAACTCAGGTCATCACGATTCCAGATGCAGTGTTCTACACACCCCACCATCTAGTCACTTTAATTCTCTGAGAAAGAGGCAGCCAATGCCGACACAGGACAAAAACCTATAAGGGAGAACAGGTGCTAACAGGGTCAGTCAGATAAAGGTCAGGATTAGGGAGAACCCTGCTTGTCTTTAAGATAGCTGACTTTGGCTAAAACATAAATGTGCCAGCTCACTGGGCCATGGTGGTAGAGTACAACCAATCTCTTGGTATGTACATAGGTGTTTGTATGTTCTCTACCCTATTAAAATATGATCTCCTGGAGGAAAAGGACCATATTTTTGGCCTCTGTGCCCCTAGAGTTTCGCACAGGGCCTGGCACATAGTAGGTGTTTTAACAAGCAAATGCTTTTTGGCTGATGGGTTGACTGACTGGCTTTGCATTACATGCTTCTGTCTTGTACCTTTGTTATTACAAGAACTGTATTTTAGACACATTATCTACAAATAAACAGAGGCATCTTTCAATGAATTCTAGTCACTTGCTATTACCTCCAGGATAAAGTCCTTTTGTGCATTTACAGTGTCCCCTTCCTAGCTTTCTATTCTTTCTACCCTTTACTCCCCTTCTCATATGCTACTATACAGCCAAGTTGGCCTATGTTTCTTTATATACAATAATATTACTAATAATTAATGGGCAGCTAGGTGGCATAGTGGATAGAGCGTTGGGCCTAAAGTTAGGAAGACTCATCTTCCTCAGTTCAAAATGTTGTCAGACACTCAAAAACTGTGTGGCCCTGGGCAAATCACTTAACCCTGTTTGCTTCAGCTTCCTTATCTACAAAATGAGCTGAAGAAAGGGAATGGCAAACCACTTGAGTTTCTTTGCCAAGAAAACCCCAAGTGAGGTCACAAAATGTTGGACACAACTGAACAACAACAATAGTTAATAATTACAGCTAGTACTTAGATAGTGTTGTGAAGTTGGCAAAGAACATTACATTATCTCATTTGGTCTTCACAACAATTGTGGGAGGTCGGTGAGGAACCTGAGACAGCACATTGCCTGATAGGAGAGAAGTTGCTACTGGGGACCAAAAATGGGAATCTCTTCCCAACTTCAACCTATGTAGATGCAGATAATGTTGCTAACACCTTCCTTCAATTGAGGAAGTGAACTGGGTCCTCTGATTTTTGAAGAATAAATTCTTCAAATTCAAATTCCAAGCATGGAATCCAAAGATATTAATGAAGTTATGTTTAAGATTCAATAAAATTAATAAAAATGCCTGGTTACTTAGAAATCAAAACCTGATTTTCTTCAAATTATAGAATGAATAGCCAAATGTAATGAGTACAAAATATAATGACGACTTCCCTCCATTGGTTTTGTTTCTGGCTGTCTTTACTTTAGGTTTTGAAAGGTATATGTCTAACTGAGGGGCACCATGGGATAGAGGCAGGAAGACATGGGTTTCAGTTTTCCTCTGACATGTATTAACTTTATGACCTCATGCAAATCATTTATCCCATCAATGCTATAGATAATTGATGAAGACTTTTATTTACAGACAAGTTGCTGGTCTGTATCAATGAATGAGATTTCCGTACTAGAAGGTACCTAAAAGGTTTGCAATCCCTTTTCCACCAAATGTTACCTAAAATGATTACAATCTCTTCAACAAAAGAGGTCTAATTGAGATAAGGTGATGTTTAATATTTAAGCCTCAAAATGGTAAATCTTGGTAAGATCTTGGTAAAAGGGTAGGAGACTATAGGTACAGGACGTTGAATACATTTCTTTGCTTTATTGTTTTTATTTGTTATAAAAGATAGCTCAAGGATGGGAAGGGATTATATATCTGGAAGTGACTATGCTATAAGAAACAAAATTCGTCTATAAAACTTTAAAAACATTCAGCCCAATAAGTCTATATAGATTTGCTTTATTAATTTTCCTGAGTCAGAAATTTTATCATACTCAAGTCCCTAAGGTTGTTCACTGAACAATTTCCTGGCTCACTTCAGGGTAAGAATATGATAGTTTCAATTTGTTTCCAATTATTGTTAATATTCAGTTATCTACATTAATGAAAGGGATCAATAGTTGAATGTTCCAGGCATTGGGCTAAGCATTGGGGATATATAGATAGACAGAACATAATCTCTTCTCTCAAGGAGCTCCTAGTCTAAAGGGGAGGTGACATGCAAACAATGATGTACAAGCAAGATATATATATATATATATTCAGGATAAATCGGAGGTAATCCATAGAAAGAAAGGGGATTATTATTAAAGGGGATCAGGAAAAGTTTCTTATTAAAGGTAGAATTTTAACTGAGACTTACAGGAAATCAGGGAGGGCAGGAAACTGAGATGAGGAAAAAGAGCATTTATGGTATGGGGAGGAGAGAGACAGATTTTATGCCTGGGAGCTGAATGTAAAAGATACAAAATTTAGAAGGCACTGACAGCCTAAAAGTGCTGAAGGACAGAAAATGGAGTGTTTTGTTCAAGGAACAGCAAAGAGACCAATGTCACTGCATCAGAGAGTACATGAGAGTGAGGTGTAAGATCAGATGGGTAGGATGAGGTCATGAGGGCCTTCAAATGCCAGAGGATTGACTTTGGAGTGTGAGAAGGGAAGTAATATGTAATAAGGCTGAAAAAATAGGTTCTCTTCTCTCTCACTGCACAGCCTCCACCCAAGTTCAGTTTACCTCTCTCCTGGACCATTTCAATAGCCTCCTTTTATTGACCTTCCTGCCTCCTATCTCTCACTACACTACCATTTCCCACACAACTGTCAAATTGATTTTCTTTAATGACAGGTTTGATCACATTGACTTCTTCACATTAAACTCTGGTGGTTCTCTATTACTTTTGGCATGAAATAAAATCTCCTTTGTTTGGCATTGAACACCATTTATAACCTGCCCCAACCTACCTCACAAATGACACACTATATCCTATCTTTCTATACATCCCCACTGACCATTATCCATACCTAAAATCCTTTCCCTCCCCACATCTACCTCATGAAATCCTTAGTTTCATTGTAGACTCCACTCATGGACCACCTTTTGTATGAGAGGATGCCCTCATTAAATCTAGTGTTTCCCCACCCATACCCTCAAAGTTATCTTCTCTCCCTCTCTCCATATATATATATATGGAACCTGCATAAGCAGGTTCTTTAATTGATTAATCTCTATGGAGCAGAGAGGCATGTTTCATAAGTTCACCCAAGACTTCTCACATTCCTCTAAATTCCTCATATTCATCATTTTAATGGCATAATAATATTCCGTTACATTCACATAACACAACTTGTCCAGCCATTTTCTAATCAATATTCACTCACTTTGCTTCCAGTTTTTGCCATCACAAAAGTATCACCATCAATGGTGAGCCAGACGGCTCCTACAGAGGTCTGGAAAACGAAATGTTAAATTTTCAGTGTGGGCATTTACATCTTGGAAATTGGGTAAAAGCTACAGATCAGGGATCATTTTTATTGTTTTGATTACTTAAGAAAGTGTTACAAGAAAATGTCAATGATGCAGATTAAGTTTAAAAATGTGTCCAGATACCATTTTTTTCAGTCAGTTAACATTTACCATTGTACCACTGAATGCTATAAATACATTGTTATGTTTACAGTCTTTGTTGATTACTTCTTGAGGTTTATGCTCAGTAATGAGATGGCTTGGAGGAAAGGATCTGAACATTTTAGTGACTTTTTTCTCATAATTTCAAACTGGTTCCCAGAAGAGTTGAGCCAATTCATAACTGAGTGTATTAATGAGCTTGTCTCTTCACAGACTATACAACATTGATTAATACAATCTTTAAAAATCATCTTTGCCAATTTAATTGGGATAAGTTAAAACCTCAGAGTTGCTTTAATTAAAATGTCTTGTATTATTAATGATCTAGTAGTTTTTCACATGATTGGTGGTAATTTGTAATTCTTGAAAAGTTTTTTGTCAATAATTCTTTAATCACTTATATGTTGGGAAATGGTCCTTGGTTTTGGATTTTTATGTCAATTCCTTGTATATCTTGAATTTAATATTTTTATAAGGTTATCTAGAGTGGGAATAGACATCTAAGGCCATCTAGTCCAGTTCCACCTCATTTTACATTTTTGAAATTAATAACATTATATATTGCATTCAAATGCACTTGACAGACAAGTTAAGTAAAGGCAGAAAATTCTTCCTCAGATGTTATTGCTTTAGAACAGGCAAAACATTCCAATTTTTTACAGCCCACAATTTGTTATTGGTTTAAAATAGTGTGTCAAATATTTAATTTTCTATAAATGTATTTTAAACCAATAAATAATTGACAACATCTATCCACAGTAGCAATAGCTTCCATCTTAATGAGGTTTGAATCTAATGTAGCAATTCTGACATCTGAAGCAGTTAAAATGAGACTCCATAATAGGAATTAACACTGCATTAAAGAGCTTCACCTGTAGGCTCTGTATAATCAATTATCAAAAGAAATCCCTTTATTGTAGAATTTTTCATCCAAATGGTATTTTTGACTGGAAAATCCAAAAAAGATGGGGAATCATTTGAAAAGAATTAGCCACTCATTTTACACTTAAAGAAAGAGGCCTAGATAACAAGGAGTTCAAAGTCAGTGCTTTTAACAATATACTATGTTGAGAAACTTTTGAAAACGTTACGAGTATTCTGTATCCAGAGTTGTAACTAAGCGGGAGAGACCAAGGCTTAATATCGTAGTGCTGGATATAAAAGATTCAAAGTTTAGAAGGCACTCACAGCATTTGCAGTCTTTTTTTCAATGTAGAAGCACCAGCCTGTGGCATTTAGTTAGTTCAAATAGGAATTTACAAGTTGGTGAACTGGGTGATCTCCCTTCTCCCCACATTATTCTCCCTACTCCTCAACATAAGATCTGCTTTGTGCCCATAAATAGTTTAGGGGGACAAAAGTCCTATTTATAGTTGTGCCTGTCACACCCTTTATGTTTTGTAATGGTTGCTTATTTGTCCTTGCCCTCAGATACATATTTAGCCAGTATCAAACATCCATTTGTTGCTGTCAGTTGTGAACAATTGACCTTGGAAGAGATCCAACTGTCATGTAGCAGAATTTTGACTATGTCATATTGACTTTTTATTCCTTTGGGAGGCCCAATATGTCTTCCTTGCCCTAGAAGATACTTGGGTGGGAAGAACTCAAGTGATATCCTCATTTCCAATTGAAAGGTCCATTTTCTGTTCTAATCAGAGCTTTGCTTTTCCAGTTCATTCAAATTCAACTTCAGTAGTAGACCCAGTTATGAGACATGTAAACCTTGAATAGATTTTAAAATGGCAAGTTCCCACAGTTGCACCAATATGAGGCTATTTTAGGTGTTGTTGATTCAGGGAAAAACATTCTTGAAGAATGGAGATTTATTAGAATGAATGCACTATGCCATTTTTAGCTTTATTTGATAGTCACCCTATATCAATCAAGAACCATCTATGTCCTTAGAGATCAGAAAATAGTAAGGGACTCAAATTTTAGGCTTCTATTATACTTTTGTTGTGGTAGATAGAGTGTGGTATGCGGAGTCAGAAAGATCTGGGTTCAAATCCTATCCCTGGGACTTCATAATGTAACCCCTAGGTAAACAACCTTAATCTTTTTGATCCTCAATTTCCTTAATTGTGAAACAGAGATAATAATACATTGCAGGACTTACCTCCCTGAGTTGTGTGGGCTAAATTAGATAATGAATGGAAAGTGCTTTGCAAATTTTTAAAACAGCTATGCAAATATAAGGTGTTATTATTCTCATTATTAGTACTATTACTAAGATGATTAAAAACCCATTTAAAATTGATACAGCAATATGTCACTAATCCAGAATCTCCTATTTTGCTGTCTTAGAATTTGTGTTAATTTGGAGATATAGTGACCAGAATTGGGAAATAATAGTCCAGCTCTTCTCGGTTCTGGTCATGCTATATCTGTAGTATTGTGTCCATTTTTGGACAATATATTCAAATTGGAATATATCCAGAAGAAAGTAACATGAAGGCTAAGGGGACTGGAAACAAGGCCATATGAGGATTCATTGAGGGGAGTGGAAAGATTGAGCATGGAAAAGAAAAGTCTCTGAGGGTGACAAGATAGCTCTTTTCATATACTTGAAAGCTGTCATATGGAAAAAGGACTAGATTTGTTCTCCTTAGCTCATGAGGGCAGAAACAGCAGAAATGAGTAGAATCTTCAAAGAAGTAATTTTAGCTTAAAGTAAGAAAAAAGTCTGAATGATTAAAAGTGCTCAAAATTTTAATGAGAAGCAAAGTGGGGAAGTGAGTTTTCTGCCACTGGAAGTCTTCAAAAGGAGAATGAATTTAATGTAACTCTTATTCAAGTATAGGTTAGATTGCATGACTTCCAGGGTCTCTTCCAACTCTGAGATTTCACACCCCTCAACTGTAGGTAAACCAGGGTCCTGAGACCTCTTTTTACACTACATGCTAACTCAGTGATCATATCTGCTCACATACATTTGATTATTTTTATTTTCGCTTTTTTTTTTTGAGTGGGAAGGCAGGGCAATTGGGGTTAAGATCACATGTCTATAAGTGTCTGTGGCTGAATTTGAACTCGGGTCCTCTTGACTCCAGGACCAGTGCTCTATTCACTGTGCCACCTAGCTGCCCCCATATTAATTTGATTATTATCTTTATGCTGATGATTCCTAGATTTTTAAATCCAATGCTAGTGCTTCATCTGAGTTCTAGTCTCACATAATCAACTAACCACTGGACATTTCCACTAGATGTCCCATAGACAGCTGTAACTCAGCATGTTCAAGAGTGAATCTGTTTTTTCCCTTAAACTCACCCCTTTTCTGAACTTGTCCGTCCCATTTCCCTCCAGTCACCCCAGGTATGCAACCTCAGTATCATCTTTGATTGATTCTCCACTTTCATTTACCCTGCATAGTTACTCAATTACCAGATATTGTTGCGAATACTACTACAACATATCTTATTTTTCCTCTTCTCTCTATTAATGTAGTAACCACTTTTTGTTGTTGTTGAGTCATTTCAATCTTGTCCAACTCCCTGTGACCTCATTTGGGGTTTTCTTGGCAGAGATACTAGAGTGGCTTGACATTTCTTTCTCCAGCTTCTTACAGATAAAGAAACTGAGAGAAACAGGCTTAAGTGACTTGCCTAAGGTCACAAAGCTAGGAAGTATCTGAGGCCAGATTTGAACTCAGGCCTGACTCCAGGCTGGCACTGTATCCACTGTACCACCTAACTGCCCAGAGTAACCACTAGTTTGGATCCTTGTTATTTCTGGCCTGTACTATTCCAATAGCTTACAAATTGTTCTCTTTCCCTTAAGTCTTTTCCCTCTGGTAAGATCATAGTGTGACCCCTTATTGGCAAATGTAGATTTTGTCAGATGTAAGGAAGGGTTAAATGACTGTGAAAGGTAGAAACCTTGTGCAACAAGGAAAGCCCAGAAATTTTTGAGTCATTTAGAGGGGAGAGGGGTCTGGGGATGTGCAGAAACACACCTTCACTTGTGGCCAGCTTATTGAAAAGGAAGCATGCTATTATCCTGTACCAGATACAATTATCAGCAGTTGTAGTCTTGTCTGGCTCACTGATCCTCTTAAGGAGTGACTTTCCTAAGAAGAACTTAGGACCACATCAGCTTATCTCCTGTCTACTCCTTCCTTCTCCTCTGCCTCACTGGGAACTGGCATACTGGCGTTGCTTCCTCTATACTTTGTTTATTTTCTGTCTGTACTTTTCTAGTGGATTTTGTCTTCAGATAAAGATAAGCTGGTCATGCATTCTGAATGAGAGTTTGCTGTTAATGAGGGGACCACACTGTGGCAAAGGGTAGCTCTAGGATTAACCATGAATCTACACTGAAGTGCTTTCACTCACTCTCTCTCTCTCTCTCTCTCTCTCTCTCTCTCTCTCTCTCTCTCTTTCCCTTTCTCTTCTCTCTCTCTTTCTCTCTCTTCTTTCTCTCTCTGTCTCTCTCTTCTCTCTCTTTCTGTCTCTTTCACTCTCTCTATGTGTCTCTCTCTCCCTTCTCCACCTCTTTTTCCTTCTCCCCCTTTCCCTTTTCTCTACAAAGATGAGTTTCAGTAGGATTATAGATCTAAAACTAGAAAGACTCTCAAAGTCAATCTAGACCAACCCCCTCTTTTTATATATGAAGAAACTAAGGCCAGGGAAGTTAAGACACATGCCCACAGTCACACAGGTAGTAAGTGTGTGACATATGATTTGAATCCATGTCTTCTGACTTCAGAATCACTGCTCTTTCCCTGGTACCATATTGCTTCTACAATTAATCTTTCATATAACTAGCTATTCAACTTATTTTCCCAAAGCAAAAATACAGAATGTACTTTCTCATCACCTCTATTTCACAAACTCTCTCATTTCTTTCAAAGATCAACTCAAGGCTCATACTACATAAAAGGGCTTTCCTGGAGTTCAGAGCTGCTAGGGCCTTCCTCTCACCTTCTATCTATCTGTTTTGTACACACTTCCACATGAATTTGTTTGACTCAGTTTGACTTTTTTTTTGAGTTTTGCCTTCATATCCCCAGTATCTAGAGAGGTATATGGAATATATTAGGCGTAGTTGAAATTCCCTCAATTTTCTCATCTGTAACTAGAGTTGAATTAGGTGATTTCTAAGATCTCTTCTATCTCTAAATTTATGACTCTAAGAAGGCCATTTCAAAATACTTTGGAAATTCCTTTATAAACAATTGCTAGGTAATGTGGGTAATACATTAATCAATAAGACATATGCTAATATGCAAAGTAGGACATACACTGATAAGCAAAGAATCTGTGATTTCCTAAGTGTCAGAAACTCATAGAATGAGACCTAACTCTACCAAATTACCATTTAGCAAATAGAAGAGGTAGTGAATCTCCATATTACTGGAGATCTTTAACCAGAGAATGGGTATATTTGGGGAGGTTTTAGAAACTTCTCCTGCTCAGGAATGGTTTGGATTAGATGACTCCATTCTACTCAAGAATTCTGTGTTTCTATAATAATACCTAAGGATTTACTCATGTTACTGAGAGCGTAAGTGATTTGTCCAGGGTCATACTAGTTTTGTATGTATTTCCTGGATTCCAGTATATCTGCTGGTCAAGGTCCTGATCACCATCCGCTATCCCATGCCATACTATTCTGCCTTTATAAATAAGATATAAGTTCAAGGCAGATGTACTAAGATGATTAAGACAGGACTTAGTTAACTCTATAAGCATGAAAGATGAGGTAAGGAGATACAATATTTAAATAATGAGAGTCTGAGGGTCAGTGGCTTTGACTGTTGCTTTGATGTTCCCTTCAGCAAGTCAGTTATATTTGTTGATATCTCAAGTACTATAAAAGTCATCCTAAGAGAAAATACTTGCAATAAAAGTAGCTATTATTGTAGCTTACTTTCCTGGGACTTAACAGCCATTGTTTCTTAACAATGTGTAAATAAATTGTTTTTGGACAAAGGCCTCATATACCAAGCTGGTCTGTGCTTGACTTTTTGTTGCCAAGTCATAAATTCCTGAAAAAAAGAGGCTTACAATGGGAATATGTTCAGGACATTGTCATGTTAGCAAAAGGAAGGTGTCAACAGTATCCCGAACAGTCTGGATTTTTTTTTCAGTTTTTAAATGTGATATACTGATTGTTCCCATGTTATATTAGCTCTCTTCACACTGGCATGATATGTTTTATTTTTCTTTGCAATATTTCTTCTTTATGTATTGGAGTCAATTTTAAAAATATGTGTATTTTATCATGAATATACATATACGTGTATACATAATATACACGTATATGTGTGTGTATATACAATATATGTATATATGTACATATATACATTATATATATAATTGTGTTACAGTTAAACTTCAGCAATTATGTCCTATATAGTTGTAAAGCTGTATATGTGTGTGTGTGTGTGTGTGTGTGTGTGTGTGTGTGTGTGTGTGTAGATAGTGTTAACACCTACCTTTCAGGTTTGTAGGGAGGATTAAATGAAATAATATTTTTTGAAGCACTTAACATAGTATCTGGCACATTGTGAGTACTACATAAATGCAGCTTGGTGGCACAGTGGATAGAGTAATTACCTTGGAGTCAGGAGGACCTGAGTTCAAATCTAGTTTCAGACATTTAAAAGTTGTATCATTCTGGGCAAGTCACTTCACTCTGCTTCAGTTCCTCATCCATAAAACGAAGTGGAGAAAGAAAAGACAAGCCATTCCAGTATATCTACCAAGAAAACCCCAAATGGAATCACAAAGAGTAGGACAGGGCTGATATGATTCAGCAACAAAATGATTGTATGATAATAATAATAATAATAAAATTTTCTCAAACAACTTTATGGAATTTTCTGAAAAAGAGCATTTAGAAATATGAGTCATTCTCCTATCTAATAAAAGAGTAGAACTTTCCTCCTTGTATTGACTTTGTTTTTATAACTTAATCCTGCATTTATTAAAAGGATAAACCCTCATATCGTGAACAAGGAGTTACTAAGTGTCCTTCCCTTAGGAGCTGCTGTTGGTGATACATATTAAGAGGAAGAGACTCAAAGGATGGTAGGTTCGTAGACATTGAGCTGGGAAGACCCTTCAAGATCCTCTACTTCAAGTCCTTTCTTTTATGGACAGTAAGCTGTAACGCCTCGAGTGCGGGGTCTGGAGAAGTGGGGTGGAATCCTGTCTTTAATAACTGAGTGATAAAGAGAAAGTTGCTGACTTTCTATGATCTTCCATTTCCTTCTCAGACAGAATAAAAGTTCCTTGAGGGCAGAGACTTTCATTTTTGTGTTTGTAGCCACATTACCTGGTTCAAAGTAACTGCTTAAGAATTGTAATAAAAGCTCGTATTTACATGGCACTTGAAGGTCTGTAAAAAGAAGCTTCACATTTATAACATTTTAATGTATTTATGTAATATTACTTTTAATATATATTTATATTTCTATATGTATTATCTCATTTGATACTCAAAACACTCAGTGAGGTGGGTGCTTTTATTATCCCCAATTTACAGATAAGGAAATTGATGCTGAGAGATTGTTAATAACTTGTCCAGGGCCACATAGGTAATAAGTACCGAAGCCAAGAGTCAAACAGGGTTTTCTGTGACTCCATACCCAGGACTTGCTATCTATGACCTGACTCAGCTGCTTAAGAAATGCTTGTTGATTGAGTGATCTATAGAATGGGGATAATAACAGCTATTTTTCTACAGGGCTGTTGTCCTTACAACAAGTTAGATCATCTATATCCTAACTTACTATTATTATTATTATTAGTTTTATTTTTATTAATTATTATCATTATTGGAGGGGATGTAACCAGTAAATGACACAGCCCACTGGACCCCCAAATATGGAGCTCTTTCCAGTGTATCACATTGCTTCCTGTCCTTGTCTGCTAAAAAGTGAAAAATGAAGCCCCTTAACTGGCTCTTTTATTTCGGTGGCATCGAGCAAACAGCCCGACTTATATACCTGGCATCAACCTAGCTTTCTGGCTTTATTCCCCTTTATGCGCTCTGTGGTCAGTCTAAACTCGCCTTTTTGATGTTCCTCATACATAACAACTCCCCACTCTCTGAACTTTCGTACATGCTGTTCCCCCATTCCTGGAATGAACTCCTGACTCTCCTCCCTCTTTTAGAGAACCTCATTTCCCATTAATGCTTAGCTCCAGTGCTTCCTCCTACATTAAGCTTTTCCTGATTCCTGCAATTGCTAGAATCATGAAACCAAATCGTCATGTATTTATCTAGGAAGTGCTTGTATATGTGCATGTTAACATAAGTGTCTTGAGGGTAGGTACTCTTTTTGTTTTAGTATCCCCAGAACCAAGCACAATGCTTGGCACATAGGCACTTAAACAAATATGTATTTACAGCTAAATCAGGGCATCCTCTGGGGGCTTGTGGTAACCAGCAATTTGAATATTTCTATCTTCTTTGGAGAAAAAAAATGGCCCTCATCCCCAAAGCCCAAATGACAAGGAAGGTAGCAAGCCTCATGTGACATCAGTGAGTTTGGCTGTAAAACTTTATGGTGCTACCATTTATCCTTGTCAATTTTAAGAGTTAACACAACTTCTTGAAAAATCATTTAAGGGCAATGTGGTAAAACATGGGAATGTCTTGCAGCCGAAATGTGAGATTTGCTCATATACAAAATCAAAATGAATCATGAAACAGCCACTGAAACCTTTTGCCAATTGTCTGTAAAAGGAGAGCCCTAATAACCTACAGTGAGAATAGAGATGCAAACTTGTACTTTCTTCCATGCCCCCAGGGAGGTTTCTGGCTTTAAGATTCTGCTTCCTCGCTGCCAAACGCTAAAGCCAAATGCATTGCTAAGGCTTTAGACACATTTTCATCAATAAAATTTCTTATAAAAGAGATCCTGCAAACACTGAACTTATATGCCAAATAGGTAATTAATTATTTTACATCCTTGTAGAACAATGAATTAGTTTATGAAGGTAAAGGTTTTGACCAGTGAAAATTAGTCTTCTGGAAACCACAAGGCCTAGCTTTTTCAATTAGCAAGAGGCATCACCTTTAGGTACGAAAAGAAACAATGCTACAGGCTGGCAGCTTTCCTGCTAGAGAAATAAAATTCCCTAGCAAGAATGACCCAACTAATTTGGGGGAGTTGTGTTTTAGAAAAACAGAACCCTTGCAGGAGGGAAAAATTTGAGCCCTGCTCAGATGCATAGACCCATCAACCCCTCTCCCTCCCCAAGGACCTGCATTAGCAGATACTCTCATGGCCCCCTCTCTCTTGAAAGCTAGTTTGTTCAAGAATTGGGTCTGTTTGCCCATGAAGTGCTGGTGTGTTAATCCCACTGCAGGCACTGTTTGTGAGTTCAAATTCTATCTTTGACAGTTGAATTTCCTGTGTCGGGTTGAAGGGAGGGGTGATATTCTCTGTGTCTTGCACCTTCAATGTTTCCAGAGAGAAAAAAAAAATACTGGACAGCAATAGCATTCCTTGTAGATCTAACTTCTGGAGGCCAGAGCAGACCTGGCATGGAATGAAAGGTCTCGAAGTAGATGACATCCCAGATTCACTCTGGCTTGTTGGGATTATAATATGATCCATTTGCAAATCATGATGTTAAATGGTATCTGACGATATAATTAGGTGTCAGCTTTGTTTACTTAATAACTATGGGAGAAACCAATAACCTGGAGGGTGGGAAGCCCGTAGGTATGAGGGCCAAGAATAGTCCTTTTTATAATTTGTAGTCCAGAGCAGGATGAGTTGGAGTCTTCATTTTGGTTGTAACCCTTAAGCCTTTGAACAATCTGGCCCATGGAGACCTATAAAAGGAAGTAGATGCAGAATATGATTGGAAAAATGCAAACATCTCTTGGATCCTTTCCAACTGATATAACTGGACATAGCTTGGAACTAGCATTTGGCTCCTTGGGGATCTGCAAACCACCCAGGGCTGCTTGGTATTCATTTGCTTCCAAACTCTAAACACAACTCCAGGCAAGAAACCTTGCCCATTCAATGAACTCCCACCCTCAGTTGACTTTGCTTGACCACAAATCTCTAGGGACCACAGATTTTGACCTTGGAATCATAGGGGCGGCTCCTGTTGGATTTCCTGGAAGCCACAGTCTCCATCAGAGAGAATTTTGTCTCTGTATTCTCCTCACCAAGTCTTGGTTGAAACTTCATCCTCTTAGAAAAGAAATGCAATGTACAAGTAAAACATGTTGTTAGGTGTGTGTATGTGTTTATGTGTGTGTGTGTGTGTGTGTGTGTGTGTGTGTGCATACTAAAGATGTGTACCTTCCTGTGCTCTGTATAAGTAAGCACTCAACTGGTTTTGGGCATGTTTTAAATATCTATGTTGCTAGCCAAGTCACATTTCCTCTTTGTTATATCTTTATAACAGGGTATTAGTCATTCTGATCTATATCTTGCCACTGGACCCAGATGGTTCTGGAGGAGAGAGTGAGACTGATGACTTTGCATTGCCCTCCCTCACTTAAATCTAATTCACTTGCAAGTCATGGCATCACTTTCCTGATGCCATGATCTTTTTAGAGAATGAAGGACAAATAACAACAATTAAGAAGTCTATAAAAGGGAGGTTTGGTGTGGGCTGCCTGCTTTGTGGTGCCTTACATACCTTTCCATTTACCATGTCTCTTTAGTCCCCACTTCATTGTGTAATTATGCCCCACTTTAAGAAAAGCGAAATCCACACTAAAACAGTATCACTTTTTGTAGGAGGAAAAAAAAAGGAAACAAAGTAGATGGGGCATGGCTAAACCAATTGTGGTACATGAATGTAATAGAATATTATGATGCCATAAGAAACTAAATATGAAGAATAAAGAGAAACATGTAAAGTTAAATGAACAGAAGCAAAATGAAATAAACAGACCCGGGAAAACAGTAGTTACAATGACGAAAAGAACAATGACAAAGTTACAATGACAACAAAAATGAATGGAATAGAATGTAATTATAATAAGCAAGCTTGACTTCAATGAAAAAAGGAAAAAGTGTACTTCCTTTTACTCTTTGCAAACACACGGGCATATAGGTATGGAAAAGTGTGAGACTTAGTTGGCTTTATTGAACTTCCCACACCACCCTTTTTTGGCAGGGGGAGGGAATAAGCATTTGTGTAAGAACTATGCTACACTTTTATAAATATTGTCTCATTTGGCCTTCACAACAACTCTCTGAGGTAGGTGCTATTATATCCCTATTTGCTAGTTGAGAAAACTGAGAAAAACAGAAGTTAAATAACTTGCCCAGTATCACATAGTAAGTAACTAAGGCCAAATTTGAACTTGGATTTTCTTCATTCCAGTCCTAGAGTGGTTCTTAACCTTCCTAATGCCCCCACCCTTTCACACTTGTATGTGGGCATATCTGCATGTGGGCGGGCCCACCTGGAGAGGGATAGAGGAGAGGTGTCTCAATTCCTAAAACCAGCAGAAATATGTGTTTTCTGATGGTCTTAAGTGACCCCTGTGAAAGGATCATTCAACCCCCAAAGGGGTCACGACCCACAGGTTGAGAACCACTGAATTCTAGGGCAACACCTGACTCTATGTTACAGGGGAAAGAAGGGAGGAGAAGAAAAAGGATATATTAGGAAACAAAGGTGAGGCCAAAGAAAATATGTCAATAATTTTTTTTAATCAAAAATAACCAAATCCAATAATTTTTTTAAAATTCAAATTCCTAAACAGAATAAATTTGATGGGAGATAATTTGTTTTACAAAAAGATATACCGTTTTATAAACCGTATCATCATTGGCTTACTCTAATAGTGTATCAGATGTGTAATACAGGTTATAAAAAGGTGATTTCTGCATTATTTTTTTTGTTTGTTTTTTGCAGGGGGGAAGGCAGGGAAATTAGGGTTAAGTGACTTGCCCAAGATCACATGGCTAGTTAAGTGTTAAGTGTTTTAGGCTGGAATTGAACTCAGGTCCTCCTGATTCCAGGGCCAGTACTCTATTCACTGTACCACCTAGCCACTCCTATGCATTACTTTTCAAAAGCAGGCACACCATTTGTATGAATCATGGTATTACCAGTACAGTGTTGGGAATTCCAATGAGTAAGCCCCATTTCTAGATTCCATCTTACTTGAATACTTCATGAATCTATGATTATAAGGTAGGGATATTCCCTCCAATACTTAAGCTCCCACCCCTTCCACCCCCCACCTCATGCCTTGGTAGACAGCCATTATGAGATCTGGTGACCAAAAAGATTCATTGGCTGGCAGTCAGTCAGTCAGTCAGTCCTTTGGAGATGACCCTTTCTGATGTAACTAGGTTGGTGCTCAAGCAGTAGACAGTCCACTGGGGAACCTGAATTGGCCGTGTTTCTAGCATGATATTACCTACTGGGCTTGTTCACCCACTGTGGCACAGATTCTGAGAACAAAGGTTTACTTCCACGCCTCAGATGAAGCACTGAAGCAAAATATCAATTGGTATCAGGTCACTTGATCAGTATACACCTGACTATTATTAATTTAACATTGATAGAGCAGTTTTGTCAAGTCAGAAATCCTTGCTCTCTTCCAGTGTCCAGTAGGATAGAAACTCTTCGACATCAGGGATTGTTTGATTTCTGTTTTTGCATCTCTAGTACCTGGTATAGTTCTTAGTATGTAATGACTTCTTGATAAATGCTATTGTCTTTAATTTCAATTATATAGCATACCTTGAACTATAACTCCCTGTACCTACATAGACATGGTAGAAAAGAAGGGTAGCAACGAAATTAGTTCAACACATATTAAGGTGTCTTCTGTGTGGAAGGTACTGTGGGAGATACAAAGGGGAGAGGAAAGGGAAGGAACTGACATTGATTAAATGTCTACTATGTGGTGGTAGCCAGGCACTCAGAATAACCCCATGAGGTAAATGTTGTTATAAATAATCTTCATTTTACAGTTTAGGAATCTGAGGCAGACAGAGAGGTTAAATGATTTGCCTGGAGTCACACAGCTAGTAAATGTCTGAATTCAGGTGTTCCTGACTGTGGGCTAAAGTCTAGTGGTCTAATCACTTAGCCACCTTCTTGGTGCCATGGTCCTCTTAGAGAACAAAGACAAACAACAATAATTAAGAAGTCTATAAAAGATTGCTTTGGAAAAAAGAATAAGACACAGGCCCTGCAATAAGAAACTTGCAATCTATGGAGAGGTATCATTAAGAAATGTAAACTTAGGTAGAACTCTTTCTGAATAAAAACATTCCTAACTTCTTGATGCAAAAATAGGATTGCTACATATTAGCACATAGGAATGATGTGATGTGGTAATGTGCAATTAGAAGTAAATTGTGTGTATGAAAAAATAAAAATTTACTTTACTGATTTCCCTTCATAAATAAAGAAGTAAGATGACTTTCTAAAATACAAGGCAGAAGAAGTAGCAGAACAGAGTGAATATTGTGGGAGTTAGAGATCATAGAGGGGTTGGGGTAGGAGTTGGGGAAAAAAAAGACTAGCTAGAAAGGTAGCATCAGCTTAAACCATGAAAGATGAGAAGGATTCCAACAAAGTAAGGAAGAGGAAAATCATGGAAATGTGCAAACCAATGATACTTTTGAAGAATGTACTTACATAGGCTGGGTTGTAGAAAATGTGTTAGGGATTCGGTGGGGAACATGCTAGAAAGATAGGTTGTATCACATTGGTGAAGGCCTTGATTGGCAAGGTAAGGAGGTTGAACTTTAGTCAACAGGAAATGGGAGAATCATGAAAGCTTTTTGAGACAGGAATAACAATGTTAGTGCTAGAAATGGAGTCAGAGGATCTCGTTTGAAAAATCTTGGCTCTGCCACTTGTTATCTGTATGACCTTAGACGAGTAATTTCTCTGTAATGCTGTTCATTTAGCATCCCATTTGAAGAACTAAACCAGCAATATCATATCTAGTAAAGACCCTTAGAAGTTTGCTTTAAGGAATCACTATGAATGATTTATAATTAATACAAATATTTTTATATAATAGTATTTTTAAAGGGCCTGAGGACACTTGTTTTGTTCTTTTTGATATTAGTCAGTTGGTGAGCCTTATAAACTGTCTATTATGTTTTGCTAAGCATTGGGGATAGAGAAGTACAAATCCCTACTCTCAAGTTCACAGCCAAGAGGAGGAGCCATGAAAACAACTATGTACAAATAAGCAGAGTTGGAGGTGGTTGACAGAAAGAAGGGACTAGCATTAAAGGAGGTGAGGAGAAGTACCCTGCAAGCTCACACAATTAATTTGTACTTTCTGTGAAAGGTTAGTTTGTTAAGCAAAAGCTAAAAGTAGCCAGATTTTGTGCAAACCATTCCAGATTTAGAAAGTAACAAGGTCTGAATTTGTGAGGTTTTGCTATTCTTGGTGATTCCTACTTTCTGATGAATTGTTAACTAGCTGGTGGAGAAGATGTAATCCTGTTCCTAGAGAGCCTTAAGAATAAGGCAAACTTCTTTGTGTCTTAGTTAGGGACTGGATTAAAGGAAGCAATGTAGTACAGCCCCTCTTGTTACCAGTGTCATGTTGGGCCAACTAAGTGAGTGAATTGGGACTCAGTTTACTCATGGGTAAAGTGGGTTGAGTTGGATCTATGATCCTTTGACCTTTAAAATGAAGTGATAGTGATGGTGATGATGGCGGTAGTGGTATTATTTGACTCCTAGAATCCATTCAAGCTCCGATCTTAGGACTTTTCATCTTTGTTATTCTCAATTTTGTGGTAGACTATAAAGTGAATCATAGGAAAACCTATTGGTGATTGGCTGGAAGGTTCTCAGGAGATCTAGAAAGCTGGGCCTCACTCCACCAATGTGAGCACACTCCCAAGCTCTTAGGTCCCTAGAATTTTAAACTTCTCTGGTCACTTTTCTATTCTTCATCTTATGCTTAGGGCTGTGAGCCAAGCCAGGAAGATATTTTTGTATTCCCTTGCCTCCTCCCTATAAGCACTGAAGCAGCATCGACATGAAAGAGGGAGGGAAATTATTTAGGGTGGCCGGAGGGGTAATAAGCAGGATTAATGGGATGAAATTGAGCAAAGGAAAATTTAAACTGAACATCAGGAACATTTTCCAAAGATTGAGATCAATGAGCCTGTGGACTAAGGTCCCTTGGGAGGTGGCGGGAGCCCCATTACTTGAGTCATTTCAAGCTAGACTGGCCCAAATATTTGAGTATAATCCTACCTTGGCAGGGAATAAACCTTAAATGACTGGAAGATGGAAAAAATGACCTAATAGGTCTTTTCCATCCCTCACTTCTATGAGTCATCCAATGTATGCTGTTGTGCATCACGTGGCGAGGCTAGACCCAGGTCACTCACTATACATTTCAGACACAAAATCCTGTGATTTTGATTAAGCTCAAATTAAACAGCTACCTCAGAGGCTCTCTTGGGATTCTGTGCTAGTTTATAATCAATTAAAAGAAGAAATTAATGCATAAATAAGTCATAGAAATGTATGGCTGCAGAAGGCCATTTAGACTATGACCCTCGCTTTCACCTCAACATAGAACAGAAGCTCTGTTTTGCTTCAGCCACCATTTGCAGAATAATAATAAAAATAATAACAATGGCTAGCTTTTATATGTGCCCACAGTGTGCCAGTCACTGTGCTAAACGCTTTATAAGACCCTCACAACAACTTTGGGAGGTAGGTCATTTTACCAGTTGAGCAAAGTGAGGGGAACAGAGGTTAAATGACTTACCCTGGGTCACACAGCTATTAAGTGTCATAGACCAATTTGAACTTCTTTCTTCCTGACTCCAGGCTCAGTGCTGTATTCACTGATCCACCTATGCTCATGATTGACCTGACATCTTAGAGCTTAGGTTGGCCTTTGGATTTTGCTCACATAATCATTATATTTCTCACCATTGTTTTTCAGGGCTCAGAGCCTGCCAGTGGCCACTTTTAAGTGTTTAATAGGAAAAAAAATTGGACTAGAAATCAGGAAACTTGAGTTCTAGTCCCTGCTCTGGCAAGGTTATCGATCATAGGATTACATACCCAGCTATTTCATAGCTGAACGAACCTTAAAGATCACAAATGTTAGAGTTATAAGGAGCCCATGTTCTCTGACCCCTTCATTTTACAAATGAGGAAAGTAGGACCTAGAAAGGGTGTCCAGGTAAATTGTGAAAGCTCACAGAGGTAATAAGTAGCAGAGCTGGGAAACAAGCAAGAGTATTCTGATGTAAGTTATACAAAGTAAAGGGTCTGAGTCTCATAACCAAACCCATAGTCATTTAATCAACCAACAGGCATTTATTAAGGACCTGTTGTATGTCAGTATAGTGATGCGCTAGTCTCCTCTCCTGGAATGAGGCTGGCTACATGTCCCACTTCAGGGTTCTCAGGTACTTCTGAGGTGTTATTGGGTTGATTTCTTTAATGTTATCACCTGGAGTTCCTATTTCAATGCATTCTTCCTTCCACTGTCAGTCTGCCATAATCAGTGCCCTGACTTTACTTAACCATTTGACATCACTTGCTTTTTTAAAACGGAATATTTACTGAAAAGATATAGTAAGAACAGGAGTGAAAACATTTTCCCCAACATCTGGGAAGGTGAGGTACACTCTTTCCTGCACCACTCCCACCTCTGGAAACAGTGGGCTCAGATTTCATACAATTTCTACTTATTTTATTGTTGTTCAGTAATTTTTCAGTCATGTCTGACACTTTGCAACCTCTTTGGGGGCTTTCTTGGTAGAAAAACTGGAGCAGTTTGCCATTTCCTTCTCTAGTTCATCTTGCAAATGAAGAAACTGAGGCAAACAGGGTTAAGCGACTTGCCCAGGGTCACACAGCTAGTCTGAGGCCAGATTCGAACTCAGAAAGATGAGTTTTCCTGACTCCGGCCCAGTGCTCTATCTACTGACCCACCCATCTGCCTGCCAAGTCTACTCCCAGAAGCAGCACAGCTGTTGGATGTGTCTATACCTCAGCCTCTGGTGGCTTGGGTCAAACAGACTGTTTAGTACTTTATTTCTGGCCTTCTGGCTTCTGGCAAGTTCCATCATGAACTCTGCTTCTGGATGTCTGGTGGTTCACCATTTGACCTTCCAAAGCTCATAAGATTATAACCATGTCCAGTTTCATTCAACTAAAAGCAGAAAGAATAGTCACAACAAAGGCAGCAACAGTAGCAGGGTCAACAGCTCTCACCTTCATTCAGTGGTCCCCATGGGGAGAGGAAGGGTTCAGGCATCTCTCTTTACTTCTTGTTATCTTCCTCAACATGAGCTGGTCTGGGAAAAGCCAGAAAGAAAACACTGGCCTGGGCTGACGAGCACTTTTTAAATCCATCCAAGTTTGTACTAGTTAGTCAGTCAAAAAGGCTAGGGGATTAATAGATTGGAACTTGCTTTTCTCCCCTTATCCCAGGCACTAAGCTGGGTGCTTATGATAAAAATACCATAAAAGAAATGATTGTTACTCTCAAAGAACTTATATTCCAAAGGGGGAGATACAAGTATATTTATTTTATACACACATACACACGTGCATATATATATGCATATATGTATATGTAAACACACAGAATAAATGTTAAAAAGTATATACAAGATAAATTTAAATAATTTTATTAAAATATTATATATTATATTACATTATCCTATAATATGTGATATTATAGAACTATATGTGTAATAATATAAACAAAATAAAAGTAGTTAAATCAAGATCATTTCAGGGGGTATTTCTAGCAATTGAAGGAATTAGGAAAGTCTTCCCATAGAAGGTGCTGCTTGAGCTGGTGAAAAGGGAGTGCATTTTAGGCGTGGGAGGTACAGCAGTAAGGATGGTCAGTACAAAGGCATGGAGGAGGGAAATGGAGTACTGTGTTTTAGGAATAGGGAGAAGACTGGCTGGATCTCAGAGTGTAGAAGGACATGCAATGTAAGCAAGCTGGAAAGGTAGGTAGAATTAGGTTTTTGAATGACTTAAGAAGCTAAATAGCAGATTTATATTTGATTCTAGAGACTATCGGAAACCACTAGTAATGATTGGCTAGGGGTGTTACAGGATCAGGTCTGTGCTTAAAGAAAATCACTTTCTTTGGAAGGTAGTTTGGAGGATGGATTGAAGTAGGGAGAGACTTTATAGGCGGGGATATTGATTGGGAAGCTGGGATAATGGTCTGAGAAGGAGTGATGAGGGCTTTGGCAAAAGTGTTTGCCTTGGGTCCTATAATATTTGTCCAGCAAATGGTGGATAAGGTATAAAATGAAGAGTGTTGTTGGCACTTGAGAAGGAACTCAAGGAAATAGCAAATTGTAGTTCTACCTAATAATGATAACTGTTTACATTTATACAGAGTTTTAAGTTTAGCAAAGCACTTTACTTACATTATTTTTATTGATTCTTACAACAACCCTATGATGTAAGTGCTATTAATACTTCCATTTTGCAGATGAAGAAACTAAGGGTGAGATAGGGTAAATGACTTGTCCAAGGTCACACAACTATTATATGTCTGAGGAAGGAGGATGGAAAACCCTCCCCAATCTGGGGCTGAGATCCATATACATACAATTGCCTATGACTCCTTTTCCCTTGTGACAAAGAAAACGCAAAAAAGAGTTTTCCTTCTATAATTCCTTTCCCTTTTATATCTTGTGAAGCAGTAGGTTGTAATTTTGAGACTTTTTTTTTCCAGTTTGACTTGTTTGCAACATTCACTTTAACCTGGAATACAACTTATGTTATAACTTCTCTTACATTATAATGTATGTTACAACTCCACAACCCACAGACTTGACTCTGAACCTTGTAGGGATTATCTTACTCATAGACACATACTGGAACAAGAGTTTGACACAGTCAGTCTTCCATAATCTAGCTAGATGGATTCTCTTTACCAAACTCCCAAGGACCCACTGGCCTCATTGATTTTCTATTTTCATGGGAAAATATTTGAACAGAAGTTTCCCTAGAGGGAAAATAGCTATCAGGAGAAGACAATGATCTGGAGAATTCCATTTCAAGGCATCAGAAGTAAATGACTTACATACATTTGTAATTCATCAATATTGAAAACCTGAGAGAGTTTATTTTGCTTTTTAAAAAAATATAATCTCAGGCTGGCTAGGTGGCTCAGTGAATAGAGCACCGTCCCTGGAGACAGGCGGACCTGAGTTCAAATCAGGCCTCAGACACTTAACACTTACTAGCCATGTGACCTTGGGCAAGTCACTTAACCCCAATTGCCCTGCCCTCCCCCCTCCAAAAGCTAATAATAATAATAATAATAATCTCTTAATATGATCAGGATTGAAATCCAAGTTCTACTACATAAGAAATCATGTGAAAAGGGAATCTTGAATCAATAGAAAGCAGTGTAGTAGTTGAAGAAACACGAGGTTTTGAATTAGTAGACCTAGATTCAAATTCTGATTCTCTAATTTACTACATATTTGACTTTAGGTAAGTAATTTTATTTCTATGGGCTTCATTCAGCATTTCAATCTATAAAATGGGGGAAGGACCAGAGAAGTAAAAAAGGCTTGACCGACATCATATGGCTAATTAGTGACAGAGGTTAAACTAAAACTCAGTTTTGTTCTCATTCCATTGTTTTTGGTCTGGTGCTACACTGCTTCTCCAAGTTGCTTTGGGATCCAGAAATGAGGGAGAGCAATACTGGGGGGAAAATGGAGCTTCTGTTCTTTGAGAAAAAAAAGTTTGAGTAGAATGTTCTCTGGGAGGCAAATCTCTTAGAAGGCAGTTGAAGGCCTCCATGTCAAGGCATCAGAGGTACATAGATTACATACATTTGAAATCCATATGTGTTGAAAACTAGACAGAGGAAAGCTCTTGGCAAATAAATTTGTGTGCCCGTGTGTATGTGTATGTGTGTGTGCCTCTGTATGTGTGTGTGTTTATCAAATTTCAAACATTTGAAAAGTAATCCCAGGCATTTTAGCCCAAACCACAGTGAGGTTCATCTATCTCCAGTAATAAGTTCCAATCCTTCTGCTGTGTGGTCTTTTGATTCCACAGGTTAGGACCTTCCTTGGCCTGTCATACTTCACCCTGAGTCTTGCCTGTTTTATGCATTCTTTAAAATATGTATAAAAAAAAGCTAAATTCTGCCCTATGATATAGCAACAGTATTCCCAGGAGCCACTTTTGGCCTAATGGTTTCACTGTGTTTTAGAGTGTTTTAAGTCCACTTATAAATAAATTGGGTTATACCAGTCTTTTTTTTTTTGTAATGCATATCATGAAAAATGAACAGTCATCTTTAAATAGATTTTCTCTGACTGTCAAATGCATAATGTGAAAAATATACTCCACATGTCAGGCCAGCCCCCAAGGTCTAGTGGAGGGAGCACTACACTGGACTAGGTGAGGCTGCTGCTGTTCTTTCCAGAAAAGAGACTGCCTAGACAATGGTCTGTATTTTGGGCAGGGCTGAGAAGACCAGGGAATGACAGAAAGTCTCTTGTGTATCCCCCATGCTGAAAACAGTCCTTTACATGGACAGGACCATCCATGAATTTGGTTAATTTCTGCTTCAGGATCTAAAACAGTAATTATTTCATTTCCCCAGATCAAGAATGTGCTTCAGGTCCCTATCATCAAGCCAGAGCCAAGCTCCTCAGCAGACATCAAATGTCTCCTCCTTACCTGTATCTTTTGTTCTTCCCCATCACGACTCTACCCCATCATCTCCAACAGTCTGACAATGTCACAGTCATCCCTACAGATATCTTTCACTCCTGCCTGTACTTCTTTTGGGAATCTACCTGTAATGAATATCCTTCCCTTCTAATTCTACCATATCCTCCAATTTCTTCAAAACTCATGTCAAGATTCATCTCTTCCAAGAAACCTTGCAGACACACTTTAACCATCACTCTCCCTACACCCAATTCAAATCATTTTCTTGCTTTGTCTTCCTAATAACTTTCATATGCCATTTGACCTTACTTTAACTAGTCTTTATTCTCAGGCTGTCTTCTGGACATTTGTCTCAACTTTTTAGCTAGATTGTTTTTAAAGGCACTTTTAAAAAACTTTAGAACTAAGATATAGTCAGAAATGCTCTGTATTTGGAAGCAAAGGACCTTGAATCACATCTCCAATTTGAACTACCTATGGTGACTTTGGGAAATTCACTTAACACTCTGAGGCTCATTTCCTTTCCTATAAAATGAGGGGCTTGGATTAGATATTCTCCAAGCTCCTTCTGGCTCTGCAATGATGATCTCAAGATCAAAGATTCCTACCAAACTGGGAGAGATGGTATTAGGTAAAATTGTGAATCAGTAAGGATTTCAATAATCCTGACCCTGCCTCTTCTTTCAGTGTTCTAGTCTCCTGAGCTGACACTTGCCTACCTAGTATCTCATTACCATTAGGCTCTTGAGTTAGTTTTCTGCTAAAGTGCTATCTGATTATTTTCTTAAGCTTGTCTGTGGAAACTTTTAAAAGACTGGGGGGCAGGTAGATGGTGCAGTAGATAGGATGCTGGGCCTAGAGTCAGAAAGACTCAACTTTCTGAGTTCAAATCTAGTCTCAGACACTTACTAACTGTGAGACCCTGAGTACAGGTCTTTACTCAACCTGACTCAAACTTAGTTTGACAATTATTTGTTCTCTTGGTTCTGCTCATTTTACTCTGCATCCATTCATTGCAAATTTTCCTAGGTTTCTATAAAGCTGTCCCATTCATCATTTGGCACAATAACATTCCATTACATTTTTATATGATACTTTGTTCAATCATCCTCCAACTAATAGGTATCTACTTTTTCCCAATTTTTTGCTGCAAAAAGTGATGTGAGAAATATTTTGATACATATAGGGCCTTTTTTTTTTGGCACTTACATCCTTGGGGTAGGTGTTTTGTATCAGAATCTCTGGGCCAGAGGGTATGGGCATTTTTATCACTTTCATTGCATGACTCCAAATTGCCTTCCAGAAATGATTGGACCAATTCACAGCTATACCAAAGGTTGATTATTTTTTCTCAAGTACTTTGCTCACAATTAGGGTATGCTGTCATTATATAAGCAGAAGTTTCTTGGTTATATAGACTCATGGCTAGAAAAGCAATCCCAAAAGTATAGTAAACTGAGAGAATTATTGGCATGGTTTTCTGTTCAATTATTCTTTTTTGAATAATCAAGTTTTTTTTTTTTACTGAAACAGTATAAATTATAAAGAATGAAGTAGGAATCTTTAGACTGAAGCATAAAAGAAAAATAGTTAGGGGGAAACCGAAACCTGAGCTAAGTGAGTAAATAATGAGAAAGTCTAACTCTTCTTACTGGATTCACATCATCTAACTTAGCCAAATTATATCATTGGATATTTAAAAAGTTTTAAATGCAGGCTAAACTGCAGTGAGTGATTATTAAAGATTTGTAAAAGCCAAAAGTGTTGTAATAAGGCTACTGATAAAATAAATAATATTACCTATATCCTTTATTTTCAGTAGACAACATATTTGTTGTTCAGTAGTTCCAGTCGTCTAACTCCTTGTGACTCCATTTGGGGTTTTCTTGGCAAAGAATCTGCAGAGGTTTGCCATTTCCTTCTATAGCTCATTTTATAGGTAAGGAACTGAAGCAAATAGGACTAATTACTTGTCCAGGGTCACACAATCAGGAAGTATCTGAGACCCTATTTGAACTCAGGTCTTCATGACTCTAGGTCCAGCACTCTATCCACTTGTAAAGCCAAGCATGAGCAGCTTTCCAGAGAACTGCTGCTGTGAACAGCTTTAAGGTTCTGATCACATAGTATAGTGGACTCTCTATTCAGCAGTAAGTTGAAGCAAAACATTCACAGAAACCAAAGTAATAGTATAACATAACAACTTATCACTAAAGTGACCACATATTTTTCACCAAAGAGGTCACATAGTTTTAAACAAAAGATATCATTCAGTAAGTCCTTAACTCAATCATTAAAGAACAAGCCTCCTTAAGGGACACAAAGTACAAAGGTCAAAGTTCTCCACAAAAAGTCACATTGTCTTAATCTCTCAGTCAAAAAGTCTTCTTTCTTCTTGATTGGAGATTAGTTTCCAATCATCCTTAACTCAATCATCCTTAAGAGGTACAAGGTACAGAGTACAAATTTCTCCCACCCCTAGGCCACAGTAAATTATGATCTTCTCAGTCAGCATTAAGTACCCAAGGAGAGGTCTTTTCACCTTGACTTGAGCCTGGCTCCCAAATTTCCATGGTTCCTCTTCCATGGTCCCAGCTTTTCCCTGAATTTACCCAACTATCACCTGGATTCAAAGGTAGGTAGCTCTCAGCTCCTCATCTAGCTCCTTGTCCAGTTCCTTTTCCAGTTCCACATTGAAGCTCACAGTGTCCAGTCCACCTCAAGTCCTTCACAGTCTTTGTTTCTTGGAAGACAAAGCTTAACAGAACCACAATACCATTCATCTACATTGCTGGCAGTATCATCAATTCACTATCTGCCTGTGAAATCAACATAGACCCATAAACAAGGTCTAAGAACTTCACATCATCAGTATGGTCCCAGGATCTCTGAAACCCTCCTCCAGGACTTCTTTAAACAGACAACTAGAAAATTCTCTTTCAGGGCTTCCAGTAGGGTCCCAGGGCTTCTGTACAAAGTATCACAAACAAAAATCAACACAGACAGAACAATCAAACAGAGGGCCAGCCTCTACAACCATTCCCCTTCTCAGTTCTGCTCTCTCTCAACTTGGGTTTCTTCTTATATATGGTCATTATCTCATCCCTCTTCTACCCTTTCCTGCTGCATAAGCAAGTTCCTCCCATGATGGAATTTACAGGTTCTTTTTCTTACCAAAGACTTGATACAATCAGGGCAAGACTCAAAAGAAACTTTAACTTAAAACAAGGTGCTAAATAATTAAATAGCTGAAACAAGGTACTAAATGCTTCTGTGTTTGCCATTACAGCACTGCACCACCTAGCTACTCCTATAATGAATATGTGATGATACATTATATTTACTATCATGTATAATTGATTTCTGTAATGAATCAATAATATAAATAAATTCTATGATTTTATTTACAAAATTAGACATTTTTAAAACAGAAAACAAAAAAGTGGATGCAATTTAGTACGCATCTCATTAATTCTGAATTGTTCATTATGAGACTTATGGAAAGAATGTTTTTTTTTTAATCCCAAACACATGAGATTGAATGATTAACCTACCAGTTACTGAATATGTATGGGCAGCTAAGTGGCACAATGGATAGAGTGTCAGGTTTGGAGTCAGGAAGATTCATCTTCCTGAGTTCAAATTTGTCCTCAGACACTTAGTAACTATGTGACCCTGCTCAAGTCACTTAGCCCTGTTTGCCTCAGTTTCCTCATCTGAAAAATGAGCTGGAAAAGGAAATGGAAACCTACTCCAGTGTCTTTGTTAAGAAAACCCCAAATTGGGTAATGAAGAGTCAGATGATTGAAAATGACTGAACAACAGCAGTCATTATAGGTTAATAGATTTAGAACTGGAATGGAACTTAGAAAACAATCAAAGTCCATTTTAAAGATGTCTGAATGAAGAGTAAGAGAAGTTATATGGTAAACCCAGGGTAATATAACTGGTAAGTGTCTGAGATAGGATTTGAACTTAGATCTTCCTGATTCCAAGCCCAGTACTCTATTACCATACCACCTCACTGAATTAGAGATAGTGACCCAGACACAGATCAAATTCGCATTATTAGTGCCATACTGTAACATACTGAGCTAACAAACCTATAACTTTATACTTTTAAGATTCTATCCACCAAATGAATATGGATGTTCATGCTCTCAACCAGGAGATTAGGATCTATCAGTAACTTCCAAGGTCTGATGGATTTCTGTGCAATTGCTTGGCATCATGCTTGTTCAAAAGTTCTTTCTTCATTGACTTGAAATCTACCTCATGGTAACTTCTATGCATTACTCTCAAATTTCCCTTCTGGAGAGGAGCTGAGTAAGAGTAATACTTTTTCCACACAACATTTCAATTAATTAAATATTATGGAATTCAAGTGATTGAAGTGATATTTGAAAGCTATCTAATCTAGCCTGTGTCTGACCAGATGGTGGTTTTCTGACATTTCAGAAAATAATGCTTTACCAACCCTCCCTTATTGGAGTTGGAGGCACATTTAGGGTTAGAGTTGGAGGCGAAGTCAGAGGGATAGGTTAGGGTTATATACACACATACATACATACATACATACATACATACATACATACATACACACATACACATAAACACATATTGTCTTCTCCCAATAGATTGTGAACTTCTGGAAGGGAGAAACTTTCAGTTTTGTCTTTGTAACCCCAGTGCCTAGTATAGAACCATGCCTGACACATGCTTTTCAGTGTACCTGACTCTTTATGACCCCATATGGGGTCTTCTTGTTAAAATATGGGAGTGGTAGGACAGCTAGGCATTGCAGTGAATAGAGCACTGGCCCTGGAGTCAGGAGGACCTGAGTTCAATTCCAGCCTCAGACACTTGACACTTAACTAGCTATGTGAAGTGGACAAGTCACTTGACCCCATTTACCTTTCCTTTCCCCCTACAAAAAATGTGGGAGTTGTTTTCCATTTTCTTCTCCAGTTCATTTTACAGATGAGCAAAGTGAGGCAGACAGGGTTAAGTGACTTGTCCAGGGTCATATAGCTGTTGAATTTTTGGGCCACATTTGAACTCGGGTCTTCCTGACTCCAGGTCCAGTGCTTTATCTACTGAGCCATCTAGCTGTCCCAATGCTCCTGGCACATAGTTGGTATTTATTACTTGTTGATGGGCTCTGGGTGGTGAGGAGAGGGCAACTGATTCCTTTATTCCATGTGAAATCTTTGATGTTTTCAACAAGCCTCTGTCCTGTTACTCTGTGATGAAATGCCAAAAAGTTAGAGTCTATTGCTATAGACAATAGAAAGTTCCTGAAGGTTTCTGAGAAAGAGAATAGCTAAATAAAAGCAGAATTTTAGGAAGGTAAATCTGGTGGCTGGGTGGATCCAGACTGCGTTGAAGTAGATAGAGGCTGGAGAAGGAATCCTAGGCAGATAACCTTCATCATTGACTAGCTCTAACACAATAAGAACTTTGGGGATGGAAAGGATGGATTGGAGTGACTTTAAGAAAGAAGAATCAATAGGATTTAGTAACTAAATGGATTTGGGGGGTTGGTTAAAGGGGATGAAAATTCACTTTCTCTCCTCCCTGATTGTTGACCTCCCTGGTTTCCTTCAAGTCTCACCTAAAATCCTATCTTTTATAGGAAGCCTTTTCTAATCTCCCTTAATTCTAGGGCCTTCCCTCTCAATTATTTCTCATTTATCCTGTATACAGCTTGTTTATGCAAAGTTGCTTTTTATTTTTTATTTTGTTTTGTTTTTTTTTGCACATTGTCTCCTGTCCTGGACTGTGAAGCCATCAAGGCAGGGTTTGTTATGTTTTTTCTTTGAATGCCCTGTACTCAATTGTGGTGCCTGGATCAAAGTAGGCACTTAATCTAGATTTATTGACTGACTGTCTGAATCAAAGATCTAATAAAAGGATCCTAAGATTCTATTATACAATGATGCTAAAGTTTCAAACTTGGGCAACCTTTACAGCAGTGGTATCTTCAACACTGGAAGGAAACTTAAGAGAAAAAGCTATTTTGAGGAGTGGGGATGATGAGTGGATTTTAAGTGTAAGATCATAGGATCACAGATTTAGAGATTGAAGGAACCTGAGAGGTCACCCTTATCCTATGTGTGAATAAGCTCAGAGATAAAGTGAATTGCTTGTGGCTACACAGCCAGAAGGTGTCATAAGTGGGATCTGAACACATATCTTTCTGACTCCAAAGCCAGCACACATGATGAATTTGAGGTCATGGTGGCACATCAAAATGGAAATTTCCACCAGGCATTTGAAGATGTGGGAGGGAGGTCAGGGTTGCTAAGGCTTTGGATCTAAAGAACATGTAATTACTAATTTACTGTAGAATACGGAATACAAATTGGAAGTTTTTGGACTGGGAGTTCAGTCATAGCCATGTCGCCAGCACCCATTAAATTCATAGATCTGCTTTCCTTATTATGCAGAAATTCCATTTCATAACTTCCATTAGACCCTCCAGGCAGTTTAATTCAGGGAGATTATTCTTGGGTGGTTCAAACCTTGGCCTTTGGCTTTGGGAATAGAGAACACCACTCTGAGATGTTCCATCCTTAACCTTTATTATCACTGTGATGCAAATTCACTAGGGTGTAGGGGAAAAAAAACTTTGAGGTTTTGCTTATGCTGTTAACTTCTAATTATACACATTAGGGAGAGAAGGGGAGAAGGATAGTTAGATAGATAGATAGATAGATAGATAGATAAGTTATTAAGCACTTACTTGTGTCAGGCACTGTACTAAGCAAATGGACTTTACTTTTGTCTTCATGACCCAAAGCTCATCATAATGTCTTTCATATGCTAGATGCTTAATAGCTGATTGTTAACTGAGTGAGTGACTTCCACTGGTGTGCTGGAGTACAGAATATAGTTTTAAAACTCAAGGAATCAGGGAATGGTGCTGCATACCTGTAATCATTTCTTTGGAATTGTCTCAATTCATTGTATTGCTGAGAATAACTAAGTCATTTATCATTTATCATCTAATAATATTGCCATTGCTGTGCACAATGTTCTCCTAGTTCTGCTCACTTTAGTCTTCCTAGGTTTTTCTAAAAATATCATGCTCATCATTTCTTATTTTATATATAAATATAATATATAAATATATTATATTTATATATAAATATAATATAAATATATATATGTCTGTATATAAAACCACAACTTATTCAGTCATTCCCCAATTGTTGGGCATCACCTCAATTTGTGATTCTTTGTCACTACAAAAAGAGCTGCTATAAATGTTTTTGCACATAGAGGTTCTTTCTTTCTTTCTTTCTTTCTTTCTTTCTTCCTTTCTTTCTTTCTTTCCTCCTTTCCTCCCTCACCCTCCCTCCCTTCCTTCCTTCCTTCCTTCCTTCCTTCCTTCCTTCCTTCCTCTTTCTTCTCTCTCTCTCCCTCCCTCCCTCTCTCTGTCCCTCTCTCTGGGATGCAGACTTAGTATTAGTAGAACTGTTGCTGTATAGTCTTTTGGACATAGTTACAAATTGCTCTCCAGGGTGGTTAGATCAATTTACAACTCCATCAATAGTGCATTAGTGTCCCATTTTTTCCATATCCCTTCTAACATTTGTCATTTTTCTTTTCTCTCACATTAATCAATCTGATAGGTGTGAGGTAGTACTTTAGAGTTGTCTTTATTTGCATTTTTCTAATCAATAGTGACTTAGAAGATTTTTTTCATACAAGTGTAGATAGTTTCGATTTCTTTATGAAAACTGGATATTTATATACTTTGACCATTTCTCAGTTGGGAAATGACTTGTATTCTTATAAATTTGACTCAGTTTTCTAAATATTTGATAAATAAGACCTTTATTAGAGAAATGCTGACATTTCCCCAGTTTTCTGCTTTCTTTCTAATCTGCATTGGTTTTGTTTATGCAAAACCTTTTTAATTTAATGTAATCAAAATGATCAGTTTTATATTCTGTAATGCTCTCTGTCTTTTGTTTAGTCAAAAATTCTTCCCTTGTTCATCAATCTGACAGGAAAACTATTCCGTGCTCCCCTAATTTGCTATGATATCATACTTTATGTCTAAATTATGTACCCCTTTTGACCTTATCTGGGTGTATGATGTGAGAAGTTGGTCTATTCCTAGTTTCCGCCATATTGTTTTCCAGTTTTCCTATCAGTTTTTTTTGCCAAATAATGGATTTGTGTGCCAAAAGTTTAGATCTTTGGGTTTACCAAACAGCAGATTGCTATGGTTGTATTCGTGACTCCCACTTTGTAATACAATTTGATTAAGCTACCTTCCTTCACATTTTATTTTCACTAATTCCTTTTATATTCTTGACTCTTTGTTCTTCCAGGGAGATTTTGTTATTATTTTTTCTAGCTTTATAAAATAATTTTTGGTAGTTTTAATTGACATGGGACTGAATAAATAAGTTAATTTAGATAGAATTGTCATTTTTATTTTATTGGCTCAGCCTGCTGATGGACAATTAATATTTTCCTGACTGTTTAGATCTGTTTTTATTTGTGTGAAAAAGTTTTGTAATTGCATTCATATAGTTCTTGGGTTTCTCTTGGCAGGTAAACTCCCAAGTATTTTACAATTATTTTAAATGGATTTTTTCTTTTTATCTCTTCTTCTGTTTTTTTTTTGTTTGGTAAAATATAGAAATGCTGATGATTTATATGGGTTTATTTTACCTTCTGCAACTTTACTAATGTTGTTAATTATTTCTTTTTTTCTTTTTTAAGCTTTTATTTAGTATTTTATTTTTCTCCAGTTACATGTACAAACAATTTTTAACATTAATTTTTAAAATGCTGAGTTCCAAATTCTCTCCCTTCCTCCCTCTTCATCCCCCTCATTGAGAAGGCAAGCAATTTGCATAGGTTATACATACGTAGTCATGTAAAATACATCCATAGTAGTCGTGTTGTGAAAGAAAACATTGACCAGAAAAAAACCTCAAGAAAAATAAAGGAAATGAAAAAAGGATGCTTCTATCTGTATTCAGAGACCATTAGTTCTTTCTCTGGGGATGGATAGTGTTTTTTATCACAGGTCCTTCAGAATTGTCTTGGCTCATTACATTCCTGTCATTCATAGCTGATCATCTTACAATAATGCTGTTACTTTGTATAAACATTTCACTTTGCATCACCCCATGCAAGTCTTTCCAGGTTTTTCTGAGAGTGTCCCACTCATTATTTCTTGTAGTACAGTAGTATTCCATCATAATCACATACCACACCTTGTTTAGCCATTCCCCAATTGATGGGTATCCCTTCAATTGCTAATTCTTTACACCCAGCAAAGAGCCATTATAAATTTTTTTGTGCATATAGGTCCTTTTTCTTTTTTAAAATCTCTTTTGGGATACAGACCAAGTAGTGGTATTGCTAGTTGAAAGGGTATGCATCGTTTTATAGTCTTTTGGGCACAGTTCCAAATGGCTTCACAGAATGGTTGAATTAGTTCACAGGTCTGCCAACAGTACGTTAATGTCTCATTTTTCCGCTATCTCCTCCAACATTTGTCATTTACCTTTTCTGTCCTTTGAGCCAATCTAATGGATATGAGGTAGTTCCTCGGAATTGTTTTAATTTGCATTTCTCCAATCAATAATGAATAGAGTATTTTTTCATGTGTCAATAGATAACTTTGAGTACTTCATCTGAAAACATCATATCTTTTGATCATTTATTATTTGGGGAATGGTTCTTATTTTTATAAATTTGATTCAGTTCTCTATATGTTTGAAAACTGAGGCCTTTATCAGAGAAACTTGCTTCAAAATTTTTTCACAGTTATTGTTGCTAACTGTATTCCCCTCCATCCTATTCCCCCTTTCATTCTATTTTATCTCTCCTTTCACCCTGTCCCTCATCAAAAGTGTTTTGCTTCTGCCTACCACCTCTCCCAATCTGCCTCCCTTATATTACACCCTCCCTCTCTTAATCCCTTTCCCCTCGTACTTTTCCTGTAGGGTAAGATAGAATTCTATACCCAACTGAGTATGTATGTTATTCCCTTTTAGAGTCAATTCTGATGAGAGTAAGTTCACTCACTCTCATTTACTGTTCCCCCCCTTCCCCTCCACTCTAAAAACTTTTTCTTGCCTCTTTTATGTGAGATAATTTACCTCATTCTACATCTTCCTTTATCTTTCTCCTAGTACATTCCTCTCTCACCCCTTAATTTTATTTTTTAGATATCCATTCATAGTCAACTCACACCTATGCCCTCTACCTATATTAAACTCCTTCTAACTACCCTAATAATGAGAAAGGTCTTATGGGTTATAAATATCATCTTCCTATGTAGGAATGCAAACAGTTTAACCTTTTTAAGTCCCTTCTGATTTCCCGTTCCTGTATACTTTTTTATGCTTCTCTTGAGTATTATATTTGAAAGTCAATTTTTCTATTCAGCTGTTTTTTTCACCAAGAATGCTTGAAAGTCTTCTATCTTATTGAATATCCATTTTTTTCCCTACTGAAGGATTATACTCAGTTTTTCTGGGTAGGTGATTCTTGGTTGTAATCCTAACTCCTCTGCTCTCTGGAATATCATATTCCAAGCCCTCTGATCCTTTAATGTAGAAGCTGCTAAATGTTATGATTTCCTGACTGTGGCTCCGTGATACTTGAATTGTTGCTTTCTGGCTGCTTGCAATATTTTTTCCTTGACCTGAGAACTCTGGAATTTGACTATAACATTCCTAGTAGTTTTCATTTTGGGATCTCTTTTAGGAGATAACCTGTCAGAGAAGTTTTCCTTCTTGAAAGATGATGTCTAGGCTCTATTTTTGATCTTAACTTTCAGGTAGTCCAATAATTTTAAAATTATCTCTCCTGGATCTTTTTCAGGTCAGTTGTTTTTCCAGTGAGATATTTCACGTTGTCTTCAATTTTTTAATTTTATTCTTTTGGTTTTATTTTATTGCTTCTTGATTTTTCATAAAGTCATTAGTTTCCTTTTGCTCCATTTTAATTTTTTAAGGAATTATTTTCTTCAGTGAGCTTTTGCATCTTTTTTTTCCATTTGGCCAGTTTTTCTTTTTAAGGCTTTCTTCCCCTCATTGGCTTTTTGGACCTCTTTTACCGTTTGGCCTAGTCTATTTTTTAAGGTATAATTTTCTTCATTTTTTTTTTGTGTCTCCTTTAGCAAGCTGTTGACTCATTTTTCATGATTTTCTTGCATCCTTCTCATTTTTCTTCCTAATTTTCCCTCTACCTTTCTTACTTGATTTTCAAAATCCTTTTTGAGCTCTTCCATGGCCTAAGACCAATTTGTATTTTTCTTGGAGGCTTTTGATCTAGGAATTTTGACTTTGATATCTTCTTCCAAGTGTGTTTTTTGATCTTTGTCACTATAGTAACTTTCAATAGAGTTTTTTTCCCATTGTTTACTCATTTTCCCAGCCTATTATTTGACTTTTAAGTCTTTGTTAAAGTAGGGCTCTGCTTTCAGGGTGGAGGGTCTATTGTCACCAGCTTCAGGGGTTTTGTGCAACTGTTTTCAGAGATACTTTTAGGGACCTGTAAGTTTTTAGTTCTTCCAAGGTGGTATGATGTAAGGAGAGGTGTTTACTGCTCTCTTGGTCTGTACTCTGATCTATGAGTGACCATAATCACTCTTTTCTTCCTTGGAACTGTGAGGAGGATCCTGCCTCCATTGCTGCCACAAGCTCTGTTATGCTAGTGCCCCTCCCTGCCCTGAAATTGCCACCCAGGACTGGGACCCAGATCTAAGTATGGGCAAAGCAACAGAATCCTGCCACAGTGCTAGCAAAAAGACCCCTGTAATCTCCTTCTGGTCAGTTGTTTGACCCCCTTACCATCTCTGGGCTGAGAGTTCCAAAAGTGCAGCTGCCACTGCTGCTGCCAATTCAGACACTCTCAAGGCCTGCTCCTGGTTTGCTGTGGCTATGGCTATGCTGGTGTGGCCTGTGTTACACTGTGCTCTATTCTCACCCAGGTGTGGCAGACCTTTCCTGCTGACCTTCTAGGTTGTTTTTTGTGTCTATGGGCTGAGAGGTCTAGAAACCACCACTGCTGCCAGTGATTCAGTTTCCCTGAGGCCTGTTACAGATTTTCTGGTGCTTGGTCTGCACTGGTGCAGCCTGTGCTGGATTGTGCTCCTCTCTCACCTTGGTGCAGCAGACCTTTCCTGCAGAACTCCCAAGTTGTTTTGGGCTGGAAATTTGTTTCACTCTGTCTGTTCATGGGTTCTGTAGCTCTAGAATTTGTTTAGAATAATTTTTAAAGGTATTTGGAGGGGTTTGGTGGAGAGCTCAGACAAGTCCTTGCCTTTACTCTGCCATCTTGACTGTGCTTCAGTTGTTAATTATTTCAACTAGTTTTTTAGTTGAATCTTTAGGATTCTCCAAGTAAAACATTATATCATTTGCAAAGAGTGATAGTGTTGTTTACTCATTGCCTATTCAAATCTCTTCAATTACTTTTTCTTCTTTTATTGCTATAGCTAACATTTCTACTACAATATTGAACAATAATGGTAACAGTAAATTATTAACTATGGTCCTGGGTAAGTCACTTAACCACTATCTGCCTCAGATTCTTCAACTATAAAATGGAGTTGATGATGACGATGATGATAAACTCTACCTCCCAGGGTTGTTGTGAGGATCAAATGAGATATTCATAAAGTTTTTTGAAAACCTTAAAGCACTATATAAATATTGGCCATTACTACTCCTAACTACTAAGACACATGGTAGAGATCATTTGGGCTCAGGAAAACTTGAGTTTAAATCCTGACTCCGACCTTTACTAATTGTGTGGCCACAGGAAATTTATTTAACATCTCTAAGCTTAATTTTTGAAATGGGGATAATATCTGCAGAACCCAAACTGATAGGATTTTGGTGAGGACAATATGGAAGAGTATATGAAATATTTTATAAATATTTAATTTAAATATTTACAATACTTAAAATACTACATTAAATATTATAATACTTAAAATACTACATTAATATCAACAGTTATTATTTTAGACTTGAATCTTACGAATAAAAGATTACTTGCTAAAGTGGAATTGAAAGAATTAATCTTAAAAAAACAGAATTGATAGGAACCTTATGAGAAAGTGACCATTTCAACTTATAGCTAGTGACAGAAATTGAACAGAAAGCTGAGCTTTACCTGACATGAACCCTTGATTTTAGAAAACAAGATTTCAATGAGTTTAGGAAAAGAATCTCATGGCTTAAAATTCTATAATGGAGATGGCCCAGGAGAGATGGAATGTTGTCAAGAATGAAAGCTTTATGACAACTATTCCAATGAGCAAAGAAAAAAGGAATTAGATAAAGGGACTGATGTGTATGCACCAGAACGTAATGGACCAATTTAGATTTTTATAAAACAAAAACAACACATACAGAAGACAGAAGCAAGGGCTGGTAACCAAGGATGCATACAATCATGATGACATCTTTTAAGAACTGTGCCAGGAGTGCTTAAGGTCAAAATGGTCTGACAACAAGCAGAAATTATTTATTTGATTATTCAGCATTTGGAGACCAAGAAGATCAAACAATGGACAGGAGAACTCAAAGCAGTGAATAGGATAGATGATGATGAGAGATGATAGAGAGATGGCAGGACTACTTACCTCTTATTTTGTGACTACCAAGGGAAATAATCTTTGGACTGGGAAGGATTGAACAAAAATTATTTTGTTGTTGCTTTAACTGGTTAATATGACTACTGATCTTTGAAAAATGATGGAAAACAAGAGATTTGATGAGGCTGAAGATGAGTTAATGCCCTGATTTAGAAATAAAAATGGAAGAAGCTAGATTGCTTAAGCTGTAGGCTCATGAGTTTTACTTCCACATTGGGTAAAACTCTAAATTGGGTTATTAAAGGATTTCTGAGCATTTAGAAAGGGAAGTGGTGAACAGCAAAAGCCAACATGGATTCATGAATAATAGGTCATGCCAACTAACTTCATGTTCCTTCCCCCTCCCCTCCCTTCCGCCCCAACCTCCCCTCAGACTATAAGTCTGGTAGATCAGGGAAATGGCATAGATTCAGTATAACTGAATTTCAGCAAGGTATTTGACAAAATCTTTCCTGCTATCCTTGTGGGGAAAAGAATATTTAGATGTGATATAACTGCCTCCATATATTTTAAGATCCAGTAAGTGAAAGAATACTGTGTTGTAGAGAAGATATGTCATGTTAGACACAGAACATAGCAACAGGGGGACATGAATTCAAATACCAGTTCCACTTCTAAACCATGCATGAGGACAGAAGTTGGTATGGAGAGAGACAGTAAAAGAGAGACAGACAGACAGACAGGCAGACAGACACTGACCCAGACAGAGAGAGACAGGGAGAGGGGGGAAAGAGAAAGAGGGGGGTAGGGAGAGAGGGTGGGGGGTTGAGAGAGGGAGAGAGAGAGAGAGAGAATGAGAATAGAGCAAGAACCTGGAGGACATATAAAAAAATTAGCCTAGGCAAGGAGGTTAATCATTCTCATCCTCTAAGACTAAGACTGGTGGGAAGGAATCAATTTTAGCTGAAAGCATATCTCTATTGAATTTTATAGTAAGTCTGAAGGGAGATCAGGGAGCTGGTGGCTGATGACTTCAGTCTTCCCAATAAAATAAGAGGATGGGCCATTTGCTAAGAGGTCCATGAGATTAGACTTGGATACATGAAGAAATCTTAGAATGGTCCCTGTCAGCAATATGAGAGAAAGTTAGTCAGAAATGAACGTGAACATTTCCATGAAGAGCTGAAGTCTGTAATGGACACGCATGGTATAATTTTGTGACTTTTTCCGTTAACACTTGGTGACTCAGAAGAGAAGGTCATAAGGTTATAATCTTTCAACTTATAAATGGCCTTAGGTACCATCTAGTTTAATCTTTTCATTTGAGAAACTGAAGCCTCAATAAATTGCACCAAGTAGTAAGGCCTTAACTTGTTTGTTGTTGCTGTTGCCATTCAGTCATTCAGTCATGTCTGACTTTTTGTGACCCCATGGAACGTAGCATCCATGTGATTTTCTTGACAAAGATACTGGGGTGGTCTGCCATTTCCTTCTCCAGTGGATTAAGGTGAATAGAGATTAAATTATTTACCTAGGGTCACACAGCTAGTACGTGTCTGAGGCCAGATTTGAATTCAGGTCTTCCTGACACCAGGTCCACCACTTTATCCACTGAGTCACCTTGCTTCCCCTTATTATTACCTAGTAAGTAGTAAATCTAGGATTCACAACCAGATCCTCTGACTTCAAATCCAAGACTATTTTAGACTACCTTTAATTCAATTCAATAAACATTTATAAAGCAATTTCTATGCACCAGCCACTGTGCTAAACTCTGGAGATACAAATAAGAAAAAAAAAGTTCCTGCCCTATCCCCACAATCTAATGGAGGTAAGACAACACACAAAAGGAGTTTGGAAGTTGGGAGGAGAATAGACCATGGGGTACTTGTTTTTTTGGTCATTTTTCAAGTCTATTTCTTGACTTTGAACATCAGGGGCATCTTATTCAGTGGATCTGAGAATAGGTAGAGTTGCAGATGCAAAATGGAGTGCATTGGAAGTTCTACTTCTGCTCTCTATGAAAAGAACCTTTGGGAAGAGTTTGGCACTTCATCTTCTAGCTAGCCCTTCATTTGGAGTGGAGAAGAGGGAGGTGGTATCCAGGTTTGAGCTATCACTATGGTAATGTGATTAGAAAAGATGAGCTTTAGGTAACAGCCGAGATGGGGAATAGTCCCCCAGCTGAACTTTCCCTACGTTCCATTCCAAACAGCTTTAAAATAAACCTCAAATCAATTTTTCAAGCAGCAGAATCAACAAAAAGTTGGAGTGAGACATTCTTGCAGCCTAAGAAAACTTAAGAAGTTGGAAGAAAAGTCTGTGATACAAGGGTAGACACCTGTCTGGAACCTATACATATGTTGGTAGCAATTGCATGTACAACAGCCGCAGCAGTGTTGGGAGCCCTCAGCTCAGAGATGGCAAAGTGGTTAAATAACTGGTCAGAAAGAGTTTACAGAGTACCTTTTGCTGGCACTGGGCATAACTGGCATGTATTGGCAATTCTCTTACCCATACACAATTCTGGGCCACAGTTCCAGGGTGCAGAGGGGCACTTGTGGTCAGTCACTAGTGGGCAGGGGCCCTGGTCACAGTTTTGAAGCAAAGTGTTTGTGTTTGCAACTGCAGAAAACTAGGGATCCTTCTTGGGTAAAAACCAGAATGCAGACCAAGAAACTAATGATTGCAGCTTGCCCAGGATCATACCACACTGAAAAGCTCCCCAAACTTGCAGATCTCCAGAAATACCTCTGAAAACGGCAGCAATGTTCTCCACCCCCAAATGAGCAGAGTCCATGTAAAGTTCAAAGTCAAGAAATAGACTTGAAAAATGACCAAAAAACAACAACAAAAGAATTTGACTATAAGAAGCTACTATGGTGGCAGGGAAGATCAAGATATAAACTCAGAAGAAGACAAAAATATGAAAATAATCACACACACACAAAAGCTAATTGGACCCCAGATCAACAAGAATTTCTGAAAGGGTTAAAGAAAGAGATGAGTAGTAGCGGAAAAATTGGGAAAAGAAATGAGTGTAATGGAAGAAAACTATGAAAATATGCACAAAATATACTGAAGAAAATAATACCTTAAAAAACAAGACTGGCCAAACGGTAACAGAAGCACAAAAATCCACTGAAGAGAACTCCTTAAAAATAGGCCAAATGGAAAAGAAGATACAGAATCTCACTGAAGAAAATAATTTCTTAAAAAAATTAGAATTGGGCAAGGGGAAGATAATGACCCTATGAGACATTAAGAAACAAAACGTAATCAAAAAGGAGGGAAAAAAAGTGGAAGGAAATGAAATATCTCATTGGAAAAACAACTGGCCTGGAAAATAGATCAAGGAAAGATAATTTTAAAATTATGAGACTACCTGAAAGCCATCATCAAAGAAATAGCTTACATATCATATTTCAAGCACTTATCAAGGAAAATTACCCTGATACCTTAGATCCAAAGTATAAAGTAAAAATTGAATGAATCCACCGATCACTTCCTGAAAGAGATCCCAAAATGAAAACTCCCAGGAATATTATAACCAAATTACAGAGCTCCTAGATCAAAGAGAAAATTCTTCAAATAGCCAGAAAGAAACATTTCAGATATTATGAAGTCACAATTGGGATCACACAAGATTTAGTGCCTTCTACATTAAAGAGCTGGAAGACTTAGAACATGATTTCCAGAAGGCAAAGGAGCTAGGATTTCAAACAAGAATCACCTACTCAGCAAAACTGAATTCAATCCTTCTGGGGGAAAATGGATATTTAATGAAATAGAAAACTTTCAAGCATTCCTGATGAAAAGACCAGAGCTGAATAGAAAATCTAACATTCAAACACAAGACCCAAGAGAAGCATAAAAAGGTAATCTTGAAAAAGTAATCATAAGGGATTTAGTAAAGTTAAACTGATTATATTCCTATATAAGAAGATGTTATTGTAACACCTAAGAACTTTATCATTATTAGGGAAATTAAAACTTTACATAGACAGAAGGCATGGGTGTGAGTTGATTATGTTGGAATGATCTCCAAGAAAACAAAATGAAGGGGTGAGAAAGAGGGTTGCACTTGGAGAATGGTAAAGAGAGAGGTAGAATGGGGAAACATTTCTCATATATAACAGGTACACAAGAAAGAACTTTTACAATGGAGATAAAAATGCAGGGGAGGGAGGTGATAGGCAATACTTGAACCTCATTATAGTCAGCGTTAGTTCAAAAAGGGAAGAACACACACACACATGTGCATGCATGCACACACAGACATTCAGTTGTATATCGAAATGTAACTTACTTAACAAAGAAATAGGAAGAGAAGGAGATATGAGAAAGGAGCAGGTTGATAAAAAGGAGGATAGATAAGGGAGGTAGTGGTTAGAAGCAACATAGACTTTTGAGGAGGGATAAAGGGGAGAGACAAAGAGAGAGAGAGAGAGACAGACAGACAGAGACAGAGACAGAGACTGAGAGACAAAGAGAGAGAGAGACAGAGACAGACAGAGACAGAGAGAGACAGAGAGATAGAGAGAGAGAGAGAGAAGGAGAGAGAGAGAGAGAGGGAGAGAAAGAGAGAGGGGAGGAGGGAGGGAGAGAGGGAGAGAAGAAAATAGGATGGAGTTGGAAATCAAAACTGTTAATGTAAATGGGATCAGCCCATCCACAAAATGGAAATGGGTTAGAAAACTGCAGAATGGGTTAGAAAACAGAATCTAATCATATGTTCTTTATAAGAGATGCATTTGAGACAGAAAGACACACAGAATTTAAATAAAGGGCTGGGGCAGAATCTAATACGCTTCAGTGGAAGCAAAAAAGGGAGGGGTAGCAATCATGATCTTAGACAAAGTAAAATAAAAAATAGACCTCATTAAATGAGATAAACAGGGAAACTACATTATGCTAATAGGTACCACAGATAATGAAGTAATAGCAAAATGAACAAATTTCCTTGATAAAAGTCTCATTTCTCAATTATATACTAAGTATAGAACTAAGTCAAGTTTATAAAAATAATAGCCATTCCTCAAGTGATAAATGGTCAAAGAATATAATCAGGCAGTTTTCAAAAGAAGTAATGTTAGAGAAATGTGAATTAAAACAGCTCTGAGGCACTACTTTACACCTATCAAAAAATGACAAATGCTAGGAGGGATAAGGGAAAAATGGAAGCACTAATGTGCTATTATTGGTGGAATTGTGAATGTATCCAACCATTCTGTAAAGCAATTTGTAACTATGCTAAAAGGGCTATAAAATTGTGCATAACCTTAGACCAGTAGCACCACTATTAAATCTGTACCCCAAAAAGATCAAAGAAAAAGATAAAGATTTATATATCCAAAAATATTTATAGCAGCTTATTTTGCATGTATGGTGGCAAAGAACAGGAAAATGAGGGTATGCCTATCAGCTGGGGAATGGCTGAATAAGTTTTGGTGTATGATTGTGATGGAGTATTATTGTGCTATAAGAAATGATAAAGGGGGGAGAAAAATGTGAGAACTATATGAAATGATGCAAAGTGAAGGGAAAAGACACAGGATTTCATTGTGCACAGTAACAGCAATGTTTTAATGATTATCAACTGTGAAAGACTTGGCTACTCTAATCAATAAAATGACCCAAGTCAATTCCATGATTAAAAAATTGCTATCCACCTCCAGAGAGAAAACTGATGAACTCTGAGTGCATAATATAAAATTTCCTCACTTTTTTTTGGCTTTTTTTCTACGTAGCTAATATGGAAATATGTTTGCATGATTTCACATGTATAATTGATATATTTCTTGCCTTCTCAGTGGGTGTGGAAGGAGTGGGAGGGAGAATTTGGAACTCAAAATTTAAAAAGAAAAGAATATTAAAATTAAATTAATAATATACATATTTCTAAAAAGTAATGAACTTTTCCTAGGAGGGACATCTCATTCCTTGCAGTTGAAACCAGTTCATGGTGAATATAGTATTAGCAAGATGAAGACAGTAGAAGGACAAGGTAGGGGAAGGGATTCAAGAATGCAGTTGAAGACTTTTTGAAATGGCTGACTATGGGGAGAGAGGGACATGAAGCTAGAAACAAAGGTGATGTATAAGAAGATAATAAGGGAAGCAATCAGGGCTAATGGAGATGAAGCAATAGATGTTGATGGTGGAGGTAGAGACTGATAAGGGGTCAATATACTAGAAGGGTCATCACTATAAATGCTGAAGTTATGAAAGATGAGGACAAGGATTGAGTTAGAATGAAAGACTAAAAGACACATGCAGTTATTAAGGAGCATTGAGAATATATATTAGAGCCCCATAGATTCATCTTTATATAGGAATTTGTAGTCTTTTTTAGATGTTGGCACTTAGAAAGATGAGAACTTTGGAAAGATTGCTCAATGATCATTTCAAGATGGAAACAGATTGCAAAGCACAATCCATACCTTTGTGAAAGTATATCAGAATCGTACAACGTTAGAACAAGAAGGGATCTTAGAAATCAGCTGGCTCAACACTCTGTCTCACCTCCCCATCCCTCATTTTATAGATAAGAAAACTGAAATCCAGAGGGAAAGTTAACATAGTTAGCAAAGTTATGGCAGAATCAGAAACAGAATCCAAAGCTGTAGATTCCTAGAGCAGGGCTCTTTCTACTTTATTATGCTGTCTGCAGTTGGTAAAAAATAGTCTATAAGGTAGTAGTCATAGTAGTTGTAGTTGTTATAGTAGTAGTAGTAGTAGTAGTAGTCATCGTCGTCGTCATTGTCGTCGTTGTAGTAGTAGTAGTAGTAGTAGTAGTAGTAGTAATACCTCACATTTCTATAGTACTTTAAAGTACATAAAGCACTTACTGTATATTTAACCCCACATTGCCTCTAAGGGATGAGCAAAATTCAGAGAATTGTTTCCTGATATTATCATGGAGCTTATAGTATATGGGTATATATGGAACATCTGTGTGTATAAATATATATATATTATATTGTATATTATTTACATAGTATATAATAGTATGATGAGTTTATATTATATACATATGATATGTTTTATGTATATCATATATGTGTGTGTGTGTGTGTATGTGTGTGTGTGTGTGTGTGTGTGTGTGTGTGTGTGTGTGTGTGTGTGTGTGTGATGGGCAATATTGAACCTCATTACAGTCAGCATTAGTTCAAAGAGGGATAAGTATAATACAGGTATAGGACATGAGCTTAAAACTAGAAATGATTGAGGCTGGCCACACATAAATATTACAAAGCAGCTAGATGGGAAAAACAATGTCTCTTATTCCCTGGGCTTAGCTGATGTGTTTTCTTACATTCCTTTTTTATAACAGAATCAAAATATTTAGAATTTTCTAACAAACCTGAAGTGGGTCATACCTACAGTGCTCTATAAGTCAGGACGCCCTCCTGCCCCCAATAGCTCTTTAGCAGACCCTTCTGAAATAGATTTGAAATCACAAGATCCTCATGAAGAATTAAGCAGGGACTAATATGGAATTTCCAACTCTAAGTCAGAGTGAACCCTCTGACAGAGAAGCTGCCTTTTGTAAATGGGAAATAGAAGTGGGAAAAGTAGATTTAGGTCTGAGGTTACTAGCTAGTTGAAGCTGTTTTTTGTTCCATAGAACCTGTTGCTCAGATGAGCAATCACCTTCTGAAGAGGAAATATAAATTCTAGTCAAGACGCAGAGAAGTAGTCAAATCAAATCCCTCTTCTTGAAAGAAAATCTGTGAAGGTTTATTCCTTAGTCTGATGTCTGGATATACTAAGGCCTTTCTAAAAGAACTGTAGAAAAAAATCAATAAAATAAAAGTCCCTGTACTTTAAGCTAAAAGATAATTGGAAAAGTCGGGGAGTCGGCACCTCTTCCTCAGAAGATGTGGTAGCACATCACCTCAAGATTCCATTTGAAACCAGAAGCTGGGAACTGAGAAAGGCTCCATAAACTCATGTCAATTTAAGTGACACCTGGCAGCTACCATGGGACTAGAAGGGAGAAATGACTGGCAGAAAGCATATATGGTGAAACCATTGGGAAGCAGTCCCAGTGGTAGCAGTGAGATGACATCATCAGAAAACACGGGTGGCCTTGCAGCATCAGAGGTGTGAGTTGCCCCCTCCATATGTGTACTCTGGCCACACAGGGTCCCTGCATGTGTGCCTCTCCATGGGTGTTCCCTACATGTGTCCACTTTTCCCACTGTATATTTGTGGGAATGTGAAGCTCTGGTTTATGAGGGAAATGCTTTACTGCTACTTTTCTTACTATGCTATATCATTAAAGGCTTTTCCTTTGAACTAGCTATTTCTAGTAAAAAGTAAACACATTGGTGGGGGCTTGTGAGCTGTGACTTTAAGTGGATGTGGACCCACACAGTAGCCTTGCCAGGTAGACCCAGATAGAAAATAAATTGTCATTTGAGGTTGGTGGAGTGGATGGGAGGATCATTGTTGATAATAGAGTGGCATTGGGCTAACAATATTTTGGAAAATATGCTCAGTTTGATAAAGAATAAGAAGTTTTTATACTTGCTATTTTATAGTGTTGTTGGTTTTTTTCCCTATAGGACTTGATCCAATGCATATCCTTGCCTATGAAGTAAAACCCCTAAAAGGGGGAAAAGGTTGGAGGGAATATATACTCATGTTCTCTTCACCTGATGACTTGACAGTTTTTCTATATCCTTAGACACAGAATATGCTTACAAGATAAATTCCACTTCTGGCTCTTGCTGTGTTCTAATAGTAAAGCTGCCTGAGCTAGCCAGTCATGTCCCCTTTCTGCTATCATGGAAAAACCAGGCTGAACATGAGGAGGTGTACTTGGGGATTGTAGGGATTAGGAATAGAAGAAAGGATGCTGCAAACTAGGGTGAAGAGGAGAGGTCAGAGGGATGGAATTGGAATCAGCCATCTGAATTAAACTTCTGAGATTTACTGGCTGTGTGACCATGAGCAAGTGCCTTAACATTTCTTGGGTCTCAGTTATCTCTAAAACAGAGACTAAAAATACCTAGCGTAAACCCCTCACATGGTTGGTAATAGACACAAATGAGATATTGGATGCAAAGAGTTTTGCTAATTTAAAAATGCTGCATAAAATGCTTATTATAATGAAAAAGAAATAGAGTCCAGCTTCACATACAATTGGAATGTAGTAATTCAATTTAACCTTCTAAAAAAGCTTCTGACTATTATGACACACACAAAAACCTCCCTTGAAGCAACTGAGAATTTCTAGGGATCAGATCACCAATTATGATCTCATGAGGGAGAATAAAATAGGGTGGTGACATGAAAGGAGTACACAACTGAAATCAAGTAATCAGAAACTGTAGAACTGGAAAATTGTACTGAGGGCCATGTGCCAGGGGTCAGCTGGGGTCTTGTTGTTTTATACATTGCATATGTATACAAATAGGAATATATAAATAAACACACAGAGAAATATGTATGATTCTTGAGCAACAGCCTGGGAAGCCAGATCTCGGCATCTGTCTGCACGGCATGTTCACCCCAAACAGGGCCTAGGGGATGCCAGCACAGCTGCTTGAAAGGTGACAAGGTCGTTTAAAAATTCATGTTGTTCTTTTGTGGGAGGAGATTTCCACGATGTTCAATGAACAGGTTTCTTATTTTTTTCCTTCCACAAAACATCAGAGTTCTCCCAGGGAGAGAAAATAGAGGGAAAGAGCTGGAATGGGTAGGGGCCTTAGAATGGGAAGGCCGTTTGACAATCCAGATTTAAAAAATCGAAGAGTATGCCATATGAACCTGTTTTGTGAGGAGGGGAAAAGCTCTGGTTGTAGTTTACTTGGGGTGCTGCCTAAGGCAGGATTTTGGGCATTGTCAAATTTGTGACTGGTAGTATGGAGCTATTTGTAATCTCTTTGTCTCATTGTAATTTGCAAGTGAGTTAACAATTAGATATATAATTTGGGCAGCTAGGTGGAGCAGTGGCTAGAGGATGGGACCTGCAGTGAGGAAGACTCATCTCTGTGATTTCAAATCTAGCCTCAGACACTAATTTGTTGTGTGACACCAGGCAAGTCATTTCACCCTATTTGCCTCAGTTTCCTCACCTGTAAAATGAACTGGAGAAGAAAATGGCAAAGCATTCCAGTATCTTTGCCAAGAAAACCCCAGATAGGGTCTCAAAGAGTTAGACATGACTGAAAAATGACTCAACAAAAATATACAATTTGGGTTTGAGACCATTGCTTTTCACGTGTTAGATAAGCAGTTGAAAAGTGAAAAAAAAACCCTCAACCAAACATTTTTTTTTAAATGTGCACTACACCATGGCAAACAAATGGCAAAATGTGGAATGAATTGCCTTAGCCTGGGAGTGTGACACCTGCAGCCTCATGGCCACATGTGGCTTTCCAGGACTAGGTCCTCAAGCGCTGCTCTGTGACTGAAACCAAACATCATGAAGTCTGGATTTTGTCAAAGGGTCATGCTTGAGGACCTAGTCCTAGAGGACCACATATGGCCTTGAGGGTACAGGTTCCCCAACCCTGACCTTAGCCCATTAGATTCTTTCTTTTCTTTTTCTTTTTCTCTCTCTCTCTCTTTCTTTCTTTCTCTTTCTTTCCTTTTTCCTTCCTTACTTCTTCCCTCCCTCCCTCCTTCCCTGCCTCCCTCTCTTTCTTTCTTTCTTTCTTCTTTCATAGGTACAAGGAAAGACAAGATAATCAGGAAGCTGGTTATCTTTACAGAATTGTTGTTTTTAACTGACTTGACAATTGTAACCATAAAACTCTGAAATTTAAATAGTACTTTAAAAGTTCTCAGAGCTCTTTAACTCCATAGCTTCATTTGATCTTCTCCTTACAAAGTAAGTACCATTTTACAGATGTGGAAACTGAAGCGTAAAAGACTTAGCAGTCTTTCTCAAAATCATAGAAGTCGTAAGTAGCTAAAGTGGAATTTGAACCCAGATCTCCCTAGTTCCAGGTGCAACCCTGCATCCATTATAACATGCTGCCTCCAAAAACTGTTGTACATTTTAAACCAAGTTGAATCTATTTTCCTAGTCAGTGATTTTTTTCAAGGAGATAGTTCACATTGCCTTCTATCTTTTCATTTGTTTGGATCTGTTTAATAGTATCTTGATTTCTCATAAAGTCATTTGCTTCCATTTGCTCCACTCTAATTCTGAAGGAATTATTCTCTTCAGAAAGCTTTTGAGATCGTTTTTCCATCTGGCAATACATATATATATATATATATATATATATACACATATGAATACTGAGTATGTGTAGATAGAGGGCACAGGATCAATTGAATAGGGAGGGATGATACTTTAAAAGGTGAAATTGTGAGGTGGGAGAGGAATAGAATGAGAGGAGACAGGGAGAGACAGAATGGGGTTAATCATCTCATATAGAAAAGGCAAGGGATAACTGTTACAGTGGAGGGGAAGAACAGGGAGGCAAAAGGAAAAGGTCAACCTTACTCTAATTGAACTTGGCTTAGAGAAGGAATAACATAAACTCTAAACTGGGTATCTTGCCACAGAGGAGAGTAGGGGGAATGGGGATGAGAGGAGCAATGATGGAGGGAAAGGCAAGGGTGGGGGGAGGGTTGTTGGAAGTACACACTTCTGTAAAGGGACAGGGACAGGGACAGGGTACAGAAAAGAACAAGGGGAGGGTGGGATAAGAAGGAGGGACATATAATCAGTCTCTCACAATATGTCCATTGTGGAGAGGTTCTGTGTAACTACACATGTACAGCCTGTATTGAATTGCTTGTCTTTCCAGTAGGGGTGAGTGACAAGGGAGAAAGGAAAAGAATCTAGAATTTAAAGTTCTATAATCAAATGTTAAATATATACATACATATATATATATAATACATAATTATAGTTATTATTATTAACTACATGCCACTGAGAATTAAGATATATGGACACTGGGGCAGGGAGATCCATCTTGCCCTACCAGAAAGTCAGAGGGGTGATGGGGGAGGACATAGGAGACAGCAGATTTGGGGAGGGGTTATACAGTGGGATGGCTGTTTTGGGGTGGTGGGTGGGGGAAAGATGGGGAGAAAATCTGTAACTCAAAATCTCATGGAAATGAATGATATAAAGAAGAAAATAAATAAATTAAACCAAAAAAAATTCCATTTATGGTAGACACCAGGTTTGGATTATCACCATCTAATAGACTCAGCAAATTTCCACATTGCCAGGCCAAGGGGTAGAGCTTCTGGAGACAGTGTTTCCAGGAACTATTGATATCATTCTTGATAGTTACCAGAAGAGGGCTACTCCCTCCCCTCCTCTTCCCTCTCACCAAGAGTAGGTTGCTAGCCTAATACCCCAATGACTTTCCTCATTAACCCCATTCTCAAGACAAAGGCTGTATCCACTAGTAGGAGTAAATACCATTTCCTCTGTGATCCCCGTTTGGTATATAGATGCAGGCATGTAGTCTCTCTGGCTAGGTATCCCAAAGTAAGTTCCCAGGGAGGTGGCACCACCACTCATCCTTATCCATATTTTCTAGTGCAATTTTGGAAAGTATCAGAGAACTTTTATAAATGTAACAACCCTTTAGTTCTAATTTTTCCACTCTCTGTACTGTCCTCTCTTTCTTTTCCTGCTCTCCTTCAAAAAGCAACTGTAGGTATTTCCCTTAAAGGCATTAGCAGCTGGTCTTTAGTACCTATTCACAGTTCAGAGCAACCATGATCACCTTTGGTGTGCTCTCTCGAAGGCCATTGATGCTGATCAGGCTGACGAAAGCTACAAATGACTTCCAGCTGAAGAAAAATCAGCCCTAATCCAACTGGCTCAATCCAGGGAAAGCTTCCTGTTGGCTCCTCAAACAGACCTACTGCCTTCAGACCAGGTCTTGGTAAGAGTTCAGGGAGTAGTAATGTACAGGATACGCCCTTCACATTCAACCACTGGAGAGGGGATTCAGTTAATTAAGTCTTCTTTATTGTCTTTCCAACACTAGACAGATGCATTCTCTGTCATTTTGATATATAAATAGAGCTGGGAATGCCTCAATAACCGGATGGTGCAACTAATTTTCCCTTCCATGTTGGTTTGCCAAGGCCTTGAAAACAAACCTTCTCACACATTTAGGAAGGCAGATCCAAAACTTAGTTGATGTTTCAGGTGAAGACTCATACTGATTCTTATTTAGCAAGTTCCTTACTCCTCATGAATAAAATCAGAGTACCCAGTTAAGTACTTATTTCTGATCTGAGCATATTATCTCCCTTGGAGTTTTTTGAAGTGGTCATTTCTTTATTTTTGATTCCTTCCCATGAAGAACTGGAAAGATGTGGTGTATATATTTTGTTCAGATAATTCCCCTGGGCCAACTTGGGGATTCTTAACTACTTTAAGTACAAAAATTTTGTGTAATCGTACTGGGCTAGAAATCACCAAGCAAATCCTTTGGACTTGGGCTCACAAACAGTTCTTGTCTGACTTGTATAGTCCATGGGAGGGTCAACTCTCAGCAGGATAAAGCAGAATGCTAGTGTAATTGTAATGAATGAGTCAGGAGCCCTTGAGAGATGATATTGTCCATTCATCAGCTCGGGGGCAGAGTCACCACTCTACCCTGCCTCAGACATAGAGTCAAAACTCATTTATTTCATGACAGCATATCTTGTCTCTCTAGCTGGACTAGAGACTCCTGAAGAGGAGGGACCATACCTAACATCTCTTCAGCTTAAGGGTGGGCGGGGCGTGGAATCTCAGTTGATCAAGTAGTTTAGCATTAGAAACACAAAATGACTTATTGACATTTTTACTGTACCCTCATTTGTTTGGGGGTACAGATAAAGCCTCAATGGCTATTGGATCATAGATATAGAATTGCAAAAGATTATAGAGAGTATTTACTCCAGCCCAATCATTTCACAGATGAGGAACTGAAAATCAGACAGATTGAGTCATTTTACTGATGTTACATATCTAGTAGTACATAGGTGAGTAGAGATTTGAACCAAGGACTCTTTACTCTAAATCCAATGTTCTTTTTAATAAACTGCATTTCTATTAATGTTCATTTTAATGTTTCTGAGGGATCAGACCTCTGTCCAGGGAACTCCTTGTTGAGGAAACTCCCTCTACCAGTGTTTATGGGCATTTGCTTTTCAGTTGTGGTATTAGAGAGTTGTGGGATCCCTGAGGTATTAAAGTATGTGCTTAGGATCACACAGCCAGGATGTGCCAGTGGCAGAACTGGAACCCAGGCCTTCTTGACTCTGAACCTAGCTTTTTACCCACTGGGTCATGTTGCCTCTCTAATAATGTTGCTTTCTGTTAAAATATTAATAATATTTGGTATTAGTAGTAAGTAGTAGTACTCTCAGCCCTCTGAGACTCTTTTCAATTTATCCTGCATATATTGTTAACAGGATTTTACTGAGCCAGTCTTTAACCTGAAAATGATGAAACAGCAGGCCAGAGACAAAGTACCAGCAATCAGGTAGCCTTTAATTAACTAGTTTTATTGTGAAAAAGTTTTGCAAATTGGGAACTCTCCTGATCAGAATTCCACCTTGCTGAAGTGAAGGCAGAGATTATATATGTAAATCACAAATGGGAAGGGCGGAGAGAAGATGGATTAAAGACAATCATTCCCATGGCCAGAGTGGTTTCCCAGAACCAGTCCATAAATCCCACAATACTAAGGTACAAGTGTCCTGAAGCTCTGTGGGAGCAGCATTGTTCAAGTCTTTGGGAGTCATTAGTTGGGGAGTCACAGGGCCAGAGTTCTGTGATGGGAACACATCTACAATCTTTGAATCACTTCACTTCAGGTACACAGGCAGCGATCGTGAGCTTTGTTGAAGTGTGATGGATGGATCATTGTAAGTCTGACTCTCGAGACAGTTCTGAAAAATCTTATTATTAGTACACTCGTTGCACATTTTTTGTTGATTATTGTAAAAATCATACTTCTACAATATCTTGCTTAAACATAGTTTACACGTCATCTACCCCATTAGACAGCGAGTTCCTGAAGGACAGGACTTTTTTTCCTTTCTTTGCATCCCAAGAAATAATCACCGTATGTTCACATCTGTTGTGGTTGTGCAGTTTTTTCAGTCATGCCCTGCTCTTTGTGACCCCATTTGGGGTTATCTTGACAAAGACACTGGACTGGTTTGCAATTTCGTTCTCCAATTCATTTCACAGATGAGGAAAGTCAGGCAAACAGGTTTAAGTGACTTGTCTAGGATCACACAGTTAGTAAGTGTCTGAGGCCAGATTTGAACTCAAGAAGATGGGTCTTACTGACTCCAGAGGTGGCACTCTTTCCACTATACCACCTAGCTTCCCCATTTACATAGTAGGAGTTTAATAAATTCTTGTTGACTTGATGTGTTGATTAATTACTTGTAGTTATAAATAATAGCGAAAAATCACATTTACACAATGCTTTATGGTTTACAAAGCACTTTTGTCCCAATGGCCATGTGAGGTAAGTAATTTAAGTATTATTTTCTACATTTGATAAATGCATAAACCAAGACTCAGATGGGTACCAGGTCTTGTTAGAGGCTACTCAGCTAATGTAAGAGTTGGAATTCAAAACCAGGTTTCATGATTCTAAATCCAGTGCTTTGCCTCAAAAATGAGTGTGGTGGGGAGGTGGGGGGGGGGGGGGGGAGGGTGTAGTGAATGAGAGAGGCTGGGAGAAGTGAGGGGAAAGGAAGCTAAACAAGCTCTCCTTGGTAAAGATTCTGAGGTCTAAATCAGATATGGATCAGTAACTCTAGATCTGTAGATTCCCATTGTCTTTATCTGATAACACTCAAGTAGACCTACTGTAGGGGGTATATGAAGGTGAAGATTCTCTGAGCTATGAAAGCAAAGAGGGATATAATTCTCAGAAGGGATTGTGGAATCACAAGGTTTCAGAGTTAGAAGAAACCTTAGAAATCATTTAATACAACCTTTTCAGCTTATAGATGAGGAGCTTGATTTTTAAGACATGAAGTAGTTTACCAGGGGAATCCAGGCCTCCTGACTCCCAGGACAAGATATACAAGGAAAACATCTGAACTAAAGGCAAGTCCAATTTCTAGTAGGTCCTCAGAGCCATTCTAACTTGGTTTGTCAGCTGATGTAGTGACTTTTCCATGTATTTAGCCAGGATAAGTAATCCAAGGGAAAAAGATTTTTTTTGGTAGGAGAGCAGGTAGTAGTTACAAACTGAAGGTTAAGACAATTGTTACCATTGTTTTCCTGATTAGACTGTTTTGATTCAGTTGACTGGTAAGTTAAATCAATGACCAATCTGAAACCACAACTGGTTTGCCTGAATTTCTACTAAATGAACCATTTTGGATTGTTGGATATGTTGATTTTGTGTGATGTCACTTCAGCCTTTTTAGTATTCTAGTACTTTCAAAAGCTGGATAGTCTCTGGGGCTTCATATAAATGACATTTAAAAATCCCAGAGAGGACTGGTTGGGAAGATGCTCAGTTCTTGGCTTTCTATTTCCTTCAGTGAAATTCATCTTCTGATTTTTAAAAGAAGCTCTAAATTTTTCCTAACTGGAGCAAGAGGCTGACTAAATTTCAGGGCAAGCAATGCACTTGGGATGGGAAGACCTGACAGTTTCTTGTTTATGAATGAAGCTTTATATTAAAACGTGGCAATCATAGGGAAAGGCACGCCTAATACCAAAGTGATTTGAGCCCCCAGTTCCCCCGATGACTGCCTTTCAAGCATTGCTCTTCCATACAAAAACAAACTAGGACTAGATTAAGTGCTGGGCACTCACATTACAAATGATGCTCGTAATCTGGATTTCTCATCATGGTGCTTCTGCCAAATCCAGACTCCTGCCAATGATGATTTAACTCTTTGGAGTGTCAAACTGACCTTGTGCCTTAGGGATGGGGATGGGAAGCAGCTTAATTAAAAGAGTATTGTTTTCTTGAAAACAAAAATATCTGGAAATCTCTCAAGTACTTTCTTGATGTGTTTTCCCCTCATTCCCAATAATTAAAATCTGTAGCATCACGAACACACAGAGACAATTGGAATTATGTGTGCTTGAGGTTTGTAGAACTTTCAGACTTTAAATTGGGCAAATACTTTTAAGGAACATTTCACAGGTGTATGGGAGGAGATGGAAAGACATGAATTAGAAAGATTTAGTCAGCAAAATGAAATAGGACTGTCCAGTCTTGTTAACTCTAGGCTTCTAACCTGGATATATTTTTTACTACTTCAAGAACAAGTCGTCTACAGTGACAGGGCTGGGGAGCGCAGAATGAAATATTGTCTCAGCCCTGGATCTGCAAACTGGAGACCACTTAAAAATAAAACCCTAAGTCCTCCTAAATATGAGTAAGCACCAATAATGAGCTCTAAGTGCCTTCGTGTCACTGTGCTGTTAGGCTGGTAAATATAATTGTTGTGCGGATAATGGCACCAAATCTCTGCAGCCCTCATTAAGGTAATTAGAAGGGGTACCTAATCACTCCTGTGATTAAGATTTTCTCCCCTTATATATTGGGTAGAATTGAATGCTCTGATTGTGGCTAAAAGGTTTGGTAAAATACTATGGAAGCAGTTGGATATTTATAGTTTCTCATTATTGCTTTAAAAGGAGGGAAGGCGCCCAATGTGCCTGAACTCCACCATGGGCTTCCTCTTAGTCAAAGCACTGATTGTTCTGTACAAAGGAACAGAGTCACACAAGGAGGCAAAAGTCCAGGCAAGAGATTAGTATGAATCCCTCCTTTGCCCAAATTGGTCATTACATGGGGTGGTGGGGAGGCTTCCCAATCTCTCCTTTCAAGGCATAGTGCTTACCCTCTTTGGCAGTAACAGTGTTTCTGATGCCAGAGGGGATGCTTACATAGTAGGATAGGTCTCTGTTGTTCTTGTCCTCCCCAGCATTAGCCCAGGATGGGTACGGTCATTTGGAAATGGCCTTTCCTCTACTTTGCACTTCTCTGAAACACTAATCATGTATTATTTTTTACTATAGCTATTGATGCGAGTCATAGATGCCTGTAAGTTGGAAAGCTCAGAAAGGATAAGCATTCTATGTTAGAGGCAGCTAGGTGACTCAATGGATAGTGCTGAACCTAGAGTCAGGTATATCTGAGTTCAAATCTATCCTCACACAGATCAAAGATCTGTGAGATCATCCATTCCATTTCCTTCCTAGGGAATGTTTTCTTTAAAATATATCAAAAAGTGGTCATCCAACCTTTGCTTGAAGACCTTCAGTGAAGATGAACCCACTAGATAGATAAAGCATTTATTAAGTACTTTATTATATGTCATTCATTGTACTAAATACTGGAGATACAAATGCATCTTTCTTTCAAATGTTACTTCTTGAAATAGTTGTGCAGATAAGAACTCACAAATCAGAGGCGGGGCTACAAGGACAGAGACATCTTCAAGATGATAATGCTATTTATGTGGGGATGGAAAAGTCCTGAGAATCAGAAGCAAGGAAAAAAGAGAAATAAGCAGAGATTACCTAAACTTTTCCAGAAATAATAGTGCCGGATAAGAATTTACTAAGAGGTCAAGGCACCATCTGAGGTTGCCCATTTAATTTTTGTGTAGCTCTAATTATTAGGATTTTTTCTTTGACCTCAATCTTTCATTTATCTTTTTTTTTTTCCAACCTCCACCTATTTCTGTCCTGTGGGACCAAGTAGAACTAGTCTGATCTCCTTTCCACATGACAACCATTCAAATACTTGGAAGAATGCTAGCATGTTACCTGTGTAGGCCTGACTCAGGATGACCCCTGGTAGTTTAGGTCTGAAATTAGAGTGAAACCAGCCTTGTGAAATACATATAAGAGTTAAGAAACAATTTATTTAACCATAGCAAGGAAAGGACATCCAGAACGGGTTGTCTAGGATAGTGATCCAAGAAAAAGTAAAGATTTAGTTTTTCAGGGCCATCCACACTACTGATCTGTGGACACAAAACCCTTGTGTCCTGGCTGCTTTGTACTTAGGAGATCAGGAAACTAAGGTGAATGTCTCAGCCTTAGTCTCCTAAGTCAATTAAATCTCCAAGTGGTTTTCAAAACTTTTTAAAGAAAAACTAGCCCAAGTTGCATGAGGGGGAATGAGCAACACACAGTCCCTAATTTTTTTTTTCCTTTCTGGGTTGAACATCTCAGTTCCTCAACTGATGTGGTCCTTCATTTTCCTGGCTAGAACCAAACCCAATACTCCAAATGTGTTCTGACCAGGGCATAATATAGTAGGATTATTTCCTATGTCCTGGACATTATGTCTTTCAGAGCAGTCTAAAATCACAGTAGCAAAAATTATGTCAAATGAGATAACATGTGTGAAGCATTTAGCACAGGTTCTGGCACATAGTAGGTGCTTTAAAAATACTTCTTGCCTTTCCTGTCACCTCAACATTAGATGATTTGACTACTGTATCATCCAGTAATTATTGGTTAAATCAAATCAAATTGAATTGAAATAATTATCTGAACTGTCTGGATTTTCATAAATAAGAATCATACCTGATCCATTAATGTCTTTGTATAAGGTTGTTCTCTTTTGATTTAATTACATATGACTTCCTCTACCACATAATTATGAATCCAAAAGATGTTGAGGTCTACCCCCCTCAACCCCAGAGACACTTCAGAAAAGACTTTCTTTTCAGAATTATTTGAATGTAGCTAATGTCAAGGATGCTCTGGAATTTGAAATTGTGCTGGATTTGAAGTTAGAAGACCTGGTTTCATATCTAACTTCTGCCACTTAATACCTGTGTGATCTTGTACAAATCATTTTGTCTCTATGGGATTCAGTTTCCTCATTTGTAAAATGAGGGGTTAGACCAGATGACATCTGAATTCCCTTATGACTCTATATCTGTGATAGTATGACTGCATAAACATGGAACTCTAGATTTCTGGGTAAATTTGACATTTATTAATGTATTCATTTACTCATCTATTCATTGTTTGGGAATTGATGAAGTGCTAGCAAAGGACCATGATGTGAAAGTATTCTAAAAGAGGAGATAAGTTATATGACCTTAAGGACCATACCAGTTCATCATTCATTTTTGAGATCATCCTAAATTTTCTAGACAAACCATTTTACCATTCTCCCCCACTGTGATTTCTAATGTGTTATCAGGTTATAAATGAGACATAGTGTTCAGAACAGGAAAAGTTCTTCTTTAACCTGGCTTGCTCCCACCACATCTAGAATACTGTGTTCAGAGCTGCACATCACATGTCAGGAAAAACATTGACAAACAAACATTTCTAAAGGAGAAAAACTAGGAGGTGAGGGAAACTGGAGACTAGCTCATACAAATTTCAGTTGAAGAAACTGGGGTATTTAACCTGAAGAAGAGAAGACTTGTCATAGAGAAAGACTGATGTCAAGGTCAGATAAAAGGGAGTAGGCATTGTTCAAGTGTGAGGTTAAGAGATTCCATCTGGAGTGATAACAATGGACTGGGCACATTTTAATGTGTTAGGGAAGCAGAATTGATGAGATGTGCTAAAGGGTAGAGGAAAGATAGGATCAATAATGACTTCAAGGTTTCTAATGATGGTGCCCCCTAACAAAAGGGAAATCATTGAGGAAAAGATGATGAGTTTGCCTGAGAGGCTGCAAGGTCATCCAGATGCAGATGTCTCATAGGCAGTTGGAAATGTAGGATCAGTTCTCAGGAGAGAGAATAAAATTTGAAATCTAGATATGGGGATCATTTGAATAAAGATTATAGTTGAAGCATGGGGTTGGATGAGGTCACTGAAAAAAAGATAGTATTTAGAAAAAGAAGAGGGCTGAGGACAGTATCTTGATGGATTTCCATTTTTAAAAGGCATGGAAAAATAGAGGGAGACAGTGAAGAAAAGGGGGTGGAAATGTAGCAGAGAGAGCTGGAAGGAGAAGAATTCTGTAGGGTTAAAGGATTGCCTACATTTAGGACTGGGAGGGACTTTTAAAGGCTATTCAATCAAATCCCCTCATTTTACAGATGAGGAAAATGAGGCACAAAAAGGTGAAATAACTTGCTTGGGGGAAACATAATTAATAAGTATATGATGCAGGATTTTGACCAACTTATTCCTGGCTACATGTCCAGTGCTCTATCCACTATGTCAGTGGTTTCCCTTCAGTTGATTGTGGTCTAAGGGGTTTGCAATAAAATTTATTTAATTTTACCTTAAACAGTAAATAAATGCCCAATTATGTTACAAATACCCTTTTCCTCTGTCCCAACAAGCACATTCATGTTTAAAGTATTATAGGTTTGTTTCTGAAGTGATTTAGAACCATCATAATTTTATTCATAATGATTTGGGTGTTGGTGCACTGATTACATCACTCTGACCACTTCTGATTAAGTACAATCTGTTCTTACAATTTTTCAATCTGTCATCAAATTGTTTCCAAACCATCAAGAATTCAACATTGAGTCTAAACTGATTCCCAGCAGATGGTCAGACACATATGCCTACCCTCATTTATGTTCTATACACTGTACCAGAGTAACTCCCTTATTCATCTCTGTTACCCTGTAATTGGACCCCATTTGCTCTGTAATCATATGATCAAGATGTTCTGAACATTTGCTTTCTTGTGGCATAAATCTCAGGCTGTTTAAAAACCATGATCACTTGACATGCACAGTATAAGTCCCCTTAAAATTAGCAGAGACCATCACAAATGTTCTACTGCAACAAATCTTATATTGCTTCCCATTGCAGTAGTAAGATTGTTGTTATTTTTAAAATTAAACATCCTCTACTTAGATTAGTATTCTTCAGTCTGGCCTCAGACACTTAACACTTACTAGCCATGTGATCTTGGGCAAGTAACTTAACCCCAATTGCCCTGCCTTTCCTTCTCCCACCCCACCAAAAAAAGCAAAAAAAAAAATCTTCCAGACTTCAGGGCTGTTGCTCTATTCACTGAGCCACCTAGCTGTCCCTGGTCTGGAAGATTTTTAAATAAACTGGTTGGCTAAACTGGTCAGTAGAATTTCTTTGAAAGTGAAGTTGGTGTACCAGTGTTGGAAGAGAAGGAATTCACATCAGAAGATATTCTTTCCTTATGAAAATTAATTTATGTTTTAAACTAACATTTTAAAAATAAAGTCATATATGCTCATGAACTTTAAGAACATTCATCATTTAATACAACACATCACTAGCCAGAAGAAAAGTAAATATTTTATATAATAACTAGCTCTTCATTTTCATTGGCTGATTAGGTAGCTAATTTTTAGTGGATTTCCATTTCTCAGCTTGTAAAATTCTATTAATTTATACCATATGTTTTTGTGAGTGAGCATTTCCATAGCTAGGTGGTGCAGTGGAGGACAAAATATTTGCTAGCTATGTGACTTTGGACAAGTCACTTCACCTCTGTGTGCCTGAGTTTCCTCATTTATATAATGGGGATATCCCTGGATTGTTATAAGGATCAAACGAGATAATATTTTAAAAGTGTTTAGCATAGTGACTGGCACATAGTAAGCACTATATTAATGTTAGCTATTCTTGTTTTAAATCAAAATGTAGAAACCAAATAAATAAGAATAATGAAAACAAAGTGTCCTTTCTGAAATTGAACTGCTTAAGCAACATTTTTTTTCTCTTTCCCCTATTTTGCCTTTATTAAGATTCTTTCTGGAATGAGTGTTTTTATACTCACTACTTCTATTTCCTCTACTCTTACTTGCTCATCATCTTAGAATGTCTTCCTTCCCCACTATTTCACTGGAGCTACTTTCTCGAAAGTCAATTTCCTCCTCAATCTCTGTTGCAGTCAGCACTATTGACAGCTACTTCATTATCGCAATTCTCTTTCTTTGCAATCAATGGCATAATGCAGTGGTTCCTAATGCTTTTTTTTTCTCTCTTGCAAACTCATTTCAACAACAATAACAAATGTGGAGTAAAACTCTAGCATAATTTAACATACTACTCATTATTATTTTAGATCTATTTATTAAGTCCAATGACAACTGTTGCCTAAAAAATGCCAAGTTAAAAATTACATTATATAACTATAAAATATAAAATATTTTCTACCTAAAATTATGAAAAGAGTCCTACATATACTTCCACATAATATTTGATTATTTTTAGATGAGAGTTGATATGAGAAGAGGAACAACTTGAAAGGGAGAGATTGAAAACATAAGATAGGGTGAGGATGATTGAAGGAACAAAATCCCAGGGGGTATGGGAGCGAATGATATCTTGAGCACTGGTAGGAGAGTTAACTTTGGCACGGAAGAAAAATGTTCTTTGTCACAGAAAATAGCTTAGGAGGAAAGAAAGTATGCTATGGAAAATTTTTGAGAGGGATATAGGGGAAACTGGTGGTACTAATATCTAATGGCCTCCATTTTAACCAGTAAAGTAGGAGATGAAGTCACCTACTGAAAATGAGAGGAGTCAAGGTGTTGGGTTTGGGGTTTGAGAAATGTATTAAGTGGTACCCAGCACTCTTCTCTGTTTGGTCAAACAAAAACTTTGATGATCTAATGTGTTTTCCCTAGGAGCATCTACATAATGCAGTGAATAGAGTACTGGCCCTGGAGTCAGGAGGATCTGAGTTCAAATCTGGCGTCAGACACTTAATACTTACTAGCTGTGTGACCTTGGGTGACTCACTTAACCCCAATTGCCCTCCAAAAAGCAAAAAACAAAAAGTTTTTCTTGTCCAGAAATATTTGCATTCCAGAAATAAATTGACAGAGAAAGTAATGATGAGTGCAATCAATGAAATAGTCAGTCAATAACCATGCATTAATATATACCAGGCAGTAGAAATGCCTGACTCAGACTCCAGTGCTCCCCCTTACCTCCAGGATAGTATTAAAGTTCTCTCTTCAGCATTTAAAGGTCTTCACAATCTGACCCACTCCCTCCCTTTCCAGCAATTTTATATGTTGCTCCCCTCCATGAACTGTGCTAGGTGAGAGAATGAGTTGTAAAACTTAGTACAATCCCTGGCACATAGTAAGAATTAGTACATATATGTGTGGGCTGATTGAAGGACTAAAATTTAAAGAATAAAATGATACCTATTGCCATTGAGTTTACCTTCTAACGGAAGTGGGTGTGATTAGGAAATATTGGTACCTGCAGAGAAATTTCCTTATTCCAATACAGTAATGCCATTGCTATTAGAGAGTGTCTTTCAGGTACTTGCTTCTCTAGAAATTTGGTACTGAACCATACAGCTAGCTGGCTTAGTTGCTACATTCTGATTTTTCAAATGAGTAGATGAGATTAAGGAACAGAATGTAGAAAGAAAAGAGAAAAGGGACAATGGTGGGCACTTTGGAAAATGTCTTTATTTAGTAGATGGGAAAAGGAATGGGAAATAGTGATGTCGGGAATTTGCCAGGCAATAGCAAGTTTATTTTTTAGGACCTTGTCTTCTAATCTGCCCAACTTTAAGTCTCTCTATCACCCAATCAATGATTTGCTACCATTTTGATGTTGATTATATCTCTGAGATCTTCATTGTTGAGAAAGCAGAAAATAGAGGTAGTGATTACAAACTGATACTTGACATGCCTTCTGACCAGGATTAAATTCTCACTAGTGCTATTTCCAATCCTGTGCAGTCCAATCATTTTGCTCTGCATTTCAACTCTAATACCAATATGTAAAGGAATGAGGAGATGCCTAAGAAATATGAGATGGATATAAGAACCTTCCTGGCTTCCTTTTTCTGATTTCATGTTCAAGCTCAATGTGGAGCTGTACCTTATTTACTCAAATGAGCATATCAACTAACTCTTTAGAACAAAATTATTTCCTATAACAAAGTGTAATTCTTACTGTCTTTACAAGTAGCTGATTCTGGCTGGTAGAAAAAAAACAAATTGATAGAGACTTTGAAACTATCACTGATCTTTCCCCTAATTATTTTAAAAACATGACTTCCAGATTTGACCTCTAGACTATTAACATTGGATGTGACAGTCTGCTCAGGGAACCTCTGAGTCAGCAACTTTTGGTTTCCATTTCAGAGATAGTATCTTCTTTCCACCCCCATAGAATGAATGACCTTTTCAACAAAATTCAATAAACATTATTAAACATTAACTATGTGGAAAACACAGTGCTAGGGGAAAATGGAAGGATAAACAAGACAGTTCAAACACAAATGGTGTTTATAATCTCTGACATACACACAAATAGCTATAATACAAAATATGGCATAAGAAAGGGAAGATCTTTGCAGTTGGGGGAAAGAGGATAGAATCTGGAGAGATGTTAGGCTGATGACAATGGGAAGTTTAGATAAAGGGTACCTAGCTACCCTTTTCATCTCCAGAGTAAGGGCAAACCAGATATAGTGACCTCATTCAAAGCAAAGTAGAGTGGGTATTCCTTGGGAGTCCTACCTGCAAATAGCCAGTCAGTTAGTTAGAAAGTACCTTCTAAATTCTTACTATATGCCAAGAACTGTGCTTAATGCTAGAATACCAAGAAATAATCCTTGCCCTTGGGAAGTTCACATTCTAAAGGGGAAATAATATGAAAATAACCAGATACATATAAATATACATATGTATATATTTTTGTATATGTATATGCATACATATATGTGTATATATGTATATGTGTGTACATTGTAACACCATGCACACGCAGCTTCCCAAAAGAATGCTATTGTGAACAGCTTTTAAGGTTCTGATTACACAGTATAGTGAACACTCTGTTTATTGAATTACAAATCAAGGCAAACATTCACAACAAATCACAATATAATATTCACAACATTACATCTTATCACAGAAAATCACAATATAGCGTTTACAACAGCTTAACATTAGAATGGCCACATAGTTTTCACCAAAATGGACACAGTATTTAGAACAAAAACAAAAGAATAATCATCTGGTATCCCTAAGGAGGTTTGCCTCCTCACTTAGTCATTCAATCATCTCACAATACAATAATCAATCTTCTGCTCATGGGGCAATTATAGATTAACTTAATCAGTCACTTATCTAGCAATCAGTCACTAAGTATCATTAATCACTAAATACAATCATTAGAAAATTACACAAACCTCTACCCCTTGGTGTCTAGTAAACTTTAATTTCATCATGCATTCAATATCCAAGGAGAGGCCTTTTCTTCATCTTGACTCAGAGTCGTCTCTCAGATTCTCTGGACCCCCTTCCATGGTCTCAGCTCCTACCTGAATCCACCAAAAAGTCACCTGGATTCAGAGGCAGATAGCTCCCAGGTTCTCATCCAGTCCTCTGGGCCATTCTTGCTACACACTGAAGTTCACAGGGTCTAGCACATCTCAAAACCTTTACAACTTCTGTTGCTGGGAACTCAAGGATCAACCAAGCCACAAACAAACGAAATCTTATCCTGGTCATGCTTCTTCAGTCTTCCAGCAGTTTGGCTGGCCCTAGGACCCAGAAGAAATCTCAGCCTTCCAGGCAGCCTTCTCGCAGCAACTTCAGCCTTCACCAGATTCTGGCCTCATAGAAAACTCTAACAGTTCTCAGTCCAGTAGCAGCCCAGCTCCCAGATGCTGGGACAATTCTGCTTCCTCTACCAGCAGTAAAAATTCTTGATTCTGACTGCCTCTCTCTCAGGTTCTTCTTATACACACACACACACACACACACACACACACACACATTGGCTTCCTGTCTCAGCCAACCCCTTTCTGTTATGTCAGCAACAGGAGACAGAGTTCACACCTTCTATTTCTTTCACAGAGGTACTTAGCCCTTAGTTACTAAGGGCTAAGTGCCTACTAAATGTTACAACATACATACATACATATATATACACACATAGAATAGATGGAAGGCAGTCTCAAAGAGGCTCACATAGTCAGTATGTATCAGAAGTAGGTCTTGAACTCACATTTTCCTGGCTCTGAGGCCAGCTCTTTTTACCTATGTCTTCAGTGCCTTTTATATACAAAATATATATAAAATAAATACAAGATAATTTAAATGGGGGAGAGCACTAGCAGCAGGGGTTCTGGGAAGGTTTCATGTAGAAGGTAACATGACCTGAGTTCTGAAGGAAACTAGGGTTTCCTAAGAGGTGGAGGGGGAGGAAGGAGTGCATTTCAGACATAGAGGTGAGCTATGCCAATGGTCAAACATTTATTAAGTTCCTTGTGCTAGATATTGTGAGAAGTGCTAGGGATTCAAGTACAACAGAAGAAAATACAACCCTTGCCCTCAAGAAACTTACAATCTAATGGGAGCTATGAAATGAATAGTTGTTTATAAAGAACAGCAAGAAGGTCACTTTGGCTGGGCATTTGGGAAGGGGAATAATGTCTCAAAAGACTGGAAAGGGAGATTGGGATTAAATAGTAAAGGATCTTTAAAGCTAAACTGAAGAGTGTATACTATCTTACAAACAATTGTTTTACCTTGAAGTCTATTGAGTATTCTGACATGGTCAGAAAAAAAAATTGTTTATAATCAATACTTCTACTCTCTCTCTTTCTTCCCACTCACTTCTTGGAGGCTCAAGAGATAGAGGGTGCAGGGTGAAGTGTATTTTCCCTCAACAGGATTATCCCTAAGATCCAGAGTAAGTTTGAGTGTAACTGGGTGGTCGTGGTCTGTCTCTGGAAACTTGAACTTGATAGTATGAGAGCAGATTGTAATGAGTGAGTCAATCCAGAGAGTTGAATGAGTATCCGTTCATCCTGCATGAAGTGTGATTTCTGTATTGTGTTTACATTGGTGGATGGTTCTTCCATAATATCATGTCATATCATAAATATCACCTCCTGTGATACCACCTTTTATTCATTTCACTCCAATGACTTTCTGTTTCCTTTTTCCTTGTCTTTGTATTGACTCTCCCCCATGCCTAGAGTATACTCCCTCCTCGGCTCCACCTTTTTGAATTTCTAGATTCCAAACATCACCTTTTTACATGAAGTTTTTTTTATTCCAGCATGCTTGTGCCCCCTCCTCAAAATTAGCTTGTATCTATTTTGTATGTGCCAATTTATGTGTTTTCTTCTCAATAGAATTCATGCTTCTTAGGGACAAGAACAGTTTAACTTTTGTCTTTGTATGCCTAGCACCTGGTAGAGTACCTAATTCTTAGCAGGTCCTTAATAATTGCTTGTTGATTGATTGATCTGCCAGTATATACCAAAATATTCATAGTACCACATAGTGCTCATAAATTGGGGAATGACTGAAAATAGGTAGTATATGAATATATTGAAGCTCAATAAAAATGAAATCTGCGTGAAATTCAGAGAAATATGGGAAGTATGAAGTGTTATATCATGAAAGAGGCAAACCAAAATAACAGCATGTAAAATGACTAAAACAATGTAAATGAAATGATCACACACGTATAAAACACAAACATCCTGAACATTTAGCTATTGAAAAAAATCAGTGATACTTTTAGAGAATGGTTAAGTAAACATCTGTCTCTCCTCGCAGTAGAAAGGTTGTGTGTACATGCCCGTGTGTGTGTGTGTGTGTGTGTGTGTGTGTGTGTGTGAGATGGGGAGGTGGTTGCTACTAGGACAGAATATCACATATATTATCAGATTCAGTCATTGTATTGAAGATGGGTTTTTTGTGCCTAATTGTTGTTTTGAAACATGGAAGGATTCAATCTGTAATAGAAGGGGACTGAGATGAGAATAATGACATAAAGCATCAGTAAGGCAGATACACAGGCATATATACATATATACATGCACATACACAATGTATATATGTATATACATATGTGTACATGTGTACACACATGTGTATGTATATACATGTATGCATGTATGTGTATGTATCTATCTAATCAGTTCAGAGCACTTCAATGATAGAGGGTATATAGACTACTCCTGGAACATTTTTAGACTCGTCACACTGTTCAGATTCAGGATGGTCTTTCTCACTAAATTATCTTGATGGTGGTAGTAGGTAATAGTAGTATTAGTGATAGTAGTAGTAGAGGAAGAGGAGGAGGAAGAGGAAAGGGAGGAGAAGTTGTGGTAGTTCATATCTGCATAGTGCTTTAAGGCTTGAAAAGCCCTTCCCGTACATTATTTCATTTGCCAGTATCTTTGTACAACATTCATGTTTTATTTGAACTGACAACCAATCAGTTTAGACATATGGAAGTGGGAAAGGAAAATTAAATACAGTTAATTTAATCAACCAACCAGATCTTTTTGTTCATATGATGTCACATATTTGGTTTGAGTTAATTTTTCACTTTTCAACTGATTTTATTGGATTTGCATAAATACAACTTTATGATAGAAATATCTGGATGCCAAAATGACTAGATATTCTTTCTATTCAATGAGTATGTATTAAGTATCCACTATTTGTCAGGCACTGTGATAGTGCAGCCCATGTAAATTCTGGGTATCTTTATCCCAACTTTCACTCTTACAGATTAGATTCCCCAAATAAGACTGGCTACATCTCCTCTTCAGGGTTCTGAGGAGTCCCAGAGAGTAATCCTGTAATGCCTAGGGACTGAGCCCCTGTTGGTGTGATTCATCCTACCAACGTCAGTTGAGAACCAGATTTAAGTAGCCAGCCCTTAAGTAGTTTTTAGGTACTAATTAAGTATATTAGGAATAGTTGGTACAAATGTGCCACCAAAAATATATGACACACTTTCCAACAAGTAGATACAGAATCCAGAGGAAAGTGGGTTGAGGTTCAGAAAAGACATGTGGCAAAGGAGTAAAATTCATAGCCCCAGTATTCTTGAAATCCTTAACTCTTATACACAGGATATTCAAGAAGATTCCCTTGAACTGTCCATCTACCCTCAGCTCCTGAAGCAGATCTATGGAGGCCATTTAGGATGCTGTCAGAAAGATGAGAAATCCAGCATTCTCTGGACATTTCCAAATTGCAAGGTCCTTCCTTAGTCAAAGCCTGTCCTTTTCCCCAAGGTGGTTCTTTCATGGGAAAGTGGTACTGCCTAAGGCATGCTTGGAGAACAGTGAGAGGACTAATCTGACTAGAAAATGGAAGTAGTTGGTATAAGATGGTGATCACTGAAATTTTGCACTTAGAAATCTAAATTAATAGATCAAGACTGTATGTATAACCTGTTCAATCTTTATGACTAAACTGACATTTCACTAGCCAGTTACTAATTGTTAGTCATTTAAAAAAATTTACTAGCCAATAATTTAGTTGACCAGTTAACTTATTCAAAACAGTTGGTGATACACATAGACTTAGGTGTTGAGGACTAGGTAGAAAAACTTTATTTTAATTGTCAGTTTGTTTGCAGGTAGAAAATTATAGGGAGCACCTACTCCAAAATTTGGACGTATGCTTATAAATGTACACATATTAATTTATAGTTTTTGATTGTACTACATCCCCATAAATATTCATTCTCACTTGACCAAAAGTCTTGTAGAGCATTGATTGGTGTTGGAACAAAAAGTCTCTGGAATGAATACATCAATATTAGAAATGAGAAGTCATTATTTTGAAAATGCATCTTGAGTTTTTGTACCTCCTTCTGGGCTTTTACTTATCCTGAACTAGAAATGGAGCTGACAAGACACTTTCATTCAGAAGTTTACTTTAGGCTAGGTTTAATTATTTGGGAGATGTCTTTTACTAATGAGATTGAGCAATTTAAACCTTAGCTTGCATTCCTGAGACTTGGCCTCAGCTTAGCTAAAAACATAGCTAAGGGTTAAATAGACTTTTGAAAAAAGATTGTCTTTTTAAAATTTCTATTATTATTTTAAACATAAAGCTTCATGTTCCAAAGAGATTTCTGAAATTTTTTTCATAACAAATGGTGATTCTCCTAAAAATTCTCAAATGTAAGCCAGGAAAAGCTATTGAAAAATATTTGCTCATCAAATATGAGAAATTAAGTGTTCTTTTCCATTACATGGTGCTTGTTAATTTATGTTTTGAAATATTTTTTTCTTATTGCTGATTTGTCTTTCTTTAATTTGTTTCCCAAATATTTTTTCTTTAAATACTAGACTTGTGATTTCACTGATAGAGGGAATTCCTAGTGAGAAACTAACCTCTACCAATGCAGATCTGCTGTTTTTACAAGACACTTCTGACTGAAAACAGATTGCTCCTCCAAGTGCTCCTCTACTACCCAAAGCCTCCATAAAACCCAAACTAGTGTTTGCACATTCCTTTTCCTGAGCCCCATTATCCTTGTCCAAGAGCAGATCATTTGTACCTCGAGATCCTGCTTCAGGAGGGATCACTGATGTTTTATCAGAGCAGTCAGGCATTTCACAAAAACAGTTGTTTTCACTAAGAGAAGCCGTGGAAACTACATGGCAAAGAGAAGCAAGCACATGGCATGGGCTGGTGTCTATTATGGCCTTCCCTTGGGTACAACAAGATTATGATTAAGTCTCCAGTGCTTATATCCAAGATCTAAGAGAATCCCACAGGAGTGGAATTGGGAAGGAAATGAGCCATGTGTTTTGAACCTGGAAAAAAGGGAAAGGAGATCCCTGAATTCCATGAGAAGATAAACCTTTTAACCCCTAGTATTGTCAGCTAACAGAAGAATGGGACAGTGAATCAGCAACAATTTGATTAGCTCCAGCTTTTAATATTTCTCTTTAAAGTCTTGTAAATCTAGGTCCCATCTCTGCTTGTGCCTATAGCTCTCTGAAACAACTGAATCATTAGATCATAGAAATATGCAATACAGAACTAGAAAGATCCTCAAAGATCACATAGTTCATCTCCCTTTATTTTGCAGGTAAGAAATCTTAAGCCTGAGGAGGTTATTTATTTAAATCAATTCCTTGAAATAACCTATGAGATCAAAACTTTTATTTCTAATATAAAACTAGTTAACAAAACTCTTGGGATTCTTCACCTATTTCCCCTTCAGATACTGATTGCAAATTTTGGGGTCTGTGTGGGCACTTTTTATAAGGGGGGGTGGGCAAAGAGGCTTGTATATGTGTCCTGGAGTGAATGTCTTAGAAGTGTGAATATGTTTCTTCCAGACAGTCAATAGGAAGATAATGGTCTTTTTCTCTTATTTTGCATAAAACTATTCGCAATCTTTCCCCTATCATATGTATATTAAGAAGTTAGGCAGAGTACAGCGATGCATTTGGCAAATGGGACCAAGAACATGTGACATGATTTTTCTTATTTATTGACAGTTATTGAATCTAAACAATGTGGTAGGTGTGAGGGACACATTGGGAGCCTGGACAGTTTGCAATTTAATTTCCAGAACTCACAATATTTGACAACATAACTTGGTAACCTGAAGATCTGTTTGCCCCTTTGACCTGTTTGCATATATTGCTTTTCTACATGTATGGGTTGTTTTATTAGCCTACTTTTTTTTCAGGCATATTTTACAGACAAAAATCCCATTATTCTAAAGCATTTTTTTTAACTGGAGGACCTGTGATTTCATTAGTGTAGAGAGCTTTTCTCTGTACCTTATAAGTGTGATAGAGTTGCCTTGAGAACTGACAGTTTAAGTAATTTGCCCAAAGTCGGATAGCCTGCATGTACCAGAGATAGGTGGAAGGTAATAATAATTTACATAAGAATATATGTATATCTTTAATATATAAAGGTATATATTTGTTTTATATTT
>JAQQSU010006999.1:0-13355 GCA_028627135.1 Pseudochirops cupreus | reverse complement strand
GTGTAGGTGTAGGTGTAGGTGTAGGTGTAGGTGTAGGTGTATGTGTAGATGTAGGTGTAGGTGTAGGTGTAGGTGTAGGTGTAGGTACATACACCCAGATGCAGAGTCAGACAGGATCTCTCTGTTGATCACTTCGGCTTGTCTGTTTTCCATGGTTATAAGAGAGAGTGCAATGGAGAGCAGAATGTATATCAGCTAATGACTTCTTAGAAGGCATCAATGAAACAATACTTCCCTCATAGATCCCTCTGTGGGTGTCTCTGCGGTGCTTGAGCAGGGTTTCTGTATTCATTTTAACACTGTAACATTAAGCCTATGATGGTTCTATGCTTCTGATTGTCAAATTGTCAGAGTAAGTTGTGATGGCTACCAGAATACTCTAACTAGAATACTCTAAGTCATCTTACTGATGTGGATGCTGCCACCATCTTTGCCGGTGTGATTCTTGTCCCTTTCCTCCCATAAGTTCTTCAAAGGGGGTCTACCCTCGGGGGAGGGGGCCTTCCTCATTTTCTCTTGACAGCGCAAGGATACCCACTATTATCTCTCACTTGTCATAAGACCAGTTCATCTTCTTTTTCAATCATATGTTTCTTTGATGACATCCTTTTTCTTCATTGTTCCCTGAGTGATTTTTTTTCAGGGGGCTCCTGATCTGTGACAAAATAGCACAGGAAAATTCCCTTTACTGATTCAGGCTGGCACCTCCTCTGTAATTTCCAATCTTTAAGAGAGTTGCCTAGGGGACCAAAGGGTTAAATAACCTGCCCAAGATCGCATAAACAGTATATATAAGAGGCAGGACTCAAGTCCAGTAGCTCTCCTTGACTTTAAGGCAGGCTTTCTATCCCCTACACCATACTGCATCTCGCCTCCAAGTAATGGGGCTCATTTTTAATTCTTCAGAGACCCTGGTGTATTTCATAATTTAGCAGCCACTAAAAATCCTGGAGTAAACAATGAAAATTATTTTTGAATTGTTGTTGTTCAGTCATGTCTACTTCTTCATGAGTCCATTTGGGATTTTCTTGGCAAAGATACTGAAGTAGTTTGCCATTTCCTTCTCCAGTTCACTTTACGGATGAGGAAACTGAGGTAAACAAGGTTAAGTGAGTTGCCAGGGTCATTCATATAGCTAGTAGGTGTCTGAGGCCAGATTTGAATTCAGAAAAATGAGTCTTCCTAACTTCAGGCCTGGCAGTCTCTCCCTTGTGCCACCTAGTTACCCTTTGAAAATTATTACAAAGCACTTCATTGTGCCATAACTGATAATAGTACATCCATCACAGCCAAGAGGAAGATTTAGTCAACAAAAGGGTTTGGTGGCCACCAATTGGAATGTAAAAGAAATTTAGCTTGCTTATTACCCCTCTCTGTCCATGTCACCTTGAGCTGCTGATTCAACTTCCCTTGTGTTTAGTACTAAAAAATGAGGGAATTGGACATGACAATCTCTAAGTTTACTTTAAGTTCTAAAATTCCAGGATCTTGTGATCACCTTTCTTTTCTGTGTTGTTGTGTTTGTCCTTCATTTTCTAAGAGGACTGTGGTATCAGGAAAATGATGATATGACTTCCAGTTGACTTTGATTTGAGTGAGGGAGCAGGATCACTAGCCTCACTTTCTCCTCCAGAGCCATCTGGATCCAGTGACTAGATATTCTGTGTATTCACTGGATGAATAGGGAATTTCAGTTTGAGCCACTAACTTTTTTGTTGATTCAATAGCCACAGAATTGCAGAGCTGGAAAGGCATCAGGTAAACCTCCTCATGTTACACATAAGGGAACAGACCCTGCAAAGGGGGTTTGTCCCAGGTTACATTTAATGACCAAAGTTAGTGATAGTGGCCATAGGTCAATGAAATGTTTCTCTTAATACCCTGACAAGATCCTCAGCGCACATCTGGTGTCTCAAGGCTTTCTCCACAGAAAAAGGGCCCAACCTAATTTCATTGAGTAAAGAAAAACTTGTTTTCCAGCTAGTACCCAGAATTGTAACATTGGTCCCCTCTGCCCTTTAAATTCTGAGTTTTGTTGTCACATCTCATATTACTCCCACTAAAGAAAGCAAGCGTTCTTACTCTGATGGCTAATTAAGATACAGAAATGATCTACCTGATCAGCTGTTTGACCTTGGGCAAAGAACTTAACGTCGCTGGTTCCCGTTTTGTTTTTTTAAAAATATGGACAAAGAGAAATGGAGTTATGATAGATGACCTTCTGTAACATTCTATGAATTATCCTAAAACCTTAAAAGACTGAAAAAAATAACCACATTTTAACTGGAGTCCAAGCCAGCACTGCCTCCTAAGTCTAGATTATGTGCTAGGTTGGATCTTAGTGGTTCGTACACCCAGAGACCTCTCTCTCAGAGCATGGTCTTTAAACACCTGAATATATCATTTTATTCCTAGACCAGCACAGTCACTAAATACTGAACTTAAATGATGTGAGATTTATTTAAAAGACATCCCACTAATGGTCTTCATTTTTACAAGCTATTTAGCTCCCTCCTCTCAGTGTGTTCTTTCCCAAGACCTTGCTTAAAATTGCTTCTCAAAAACAAAATGCTTCTCTAACCTAGCAGAAAATGCCACCATCCTGTTGTGATCTCAGAATCACTTCCCTCTCTTCACAAATTGTCAAGCAATAGAACATCCAGGGTCTTGTGCAGTTTAGCCCCCCTGCAAAACAGCTACTCCAAACCTTGTGAGAACAACTCTCACATATTTGAGTGAAAAGAAGAAAAAGAGTTTGTGGTTGTGACTCATCCTTAGCTGTCTGAATGTTCCCAGTAAGTCATCATGCCTGAAGCATTTTTCCCTTGTCACCCAGCCCAGATTTAGGCAGTCTACCCAACTGGCATTGTTCCATGATCTTTTTTTTGGGTCCTCTTGGGCAGAGTACATTCATGGAGTGGCTGAAGGCCCATGTTCTTCTCTCCATGGTTGTGACATTTAGACTTCAAACTATGTTGAAACATTCCCTAGTTACCTTTATTTGCTAAGTGCTGATCACTTACTGTGCACAAGACAATGATGTTTTCTGCCTTCTTGGAATGCAGAGTTCAGTAAAGGAGATAAGTAAAAATAGAAGGCATTTATTATGTACCTTCTGAGTGCAAAGTAAAAAAAAAAAATACCTGATGACTCAAACCATACTGTGCAAGATCTGAGGAGGGGGAAGTTCTTGGACATTAAAGAAATCTGCATGGAGGACATAAAATGCATGGGAGGTGGGGATTAATGGGCAAAGATGGGAGTAGGAGGAGGAAGAGGGCATTCCAGGCATGGAAGACAATCCGATCAAATGCAGAAGTATGAAAACCCAGCATAATGTGGCTGACTATTTAAAGTGTGTAGAATGGGATTATATGAAAAAAACCTGAACTGGTCAAGTGGTCCTACAGTGTGGAGAGGGCCTTGAATGACAGATGAGGCAGTTCCACCTTTATGCAGTAGACAGTGGGAACCAGATTGATGCATTAAGAAAGATTATTCAGGCAGCAATGAGGAAAATAATTTGTAAGAACAAAAAAGAAAGTGGAAGCAGGAAAGCCTGTAAGGATGGTCATAGGTTCAGAGAATAGCTATAACTATAAATGACCTCCAAGGCCATGTAGTTCAATCCCTTCATTTTACAGATGAGAAAACTGAGACCTAAAAATATTAAATGACTTACCCAAGGTCATACAGTAGTTGTCAGAGGTGAGATTCAACCCAAGTCCTGTGATTCCAAGTTCAGTTATCTTTCCATTGTTTAGGCAGAAGGTAATGAGGTTTTGTACTATGGTGGTGACAGTGGGAATGAAGAAGAAACGCTAGATGGGAAGGGGAGGGCAGTGATAGTCAATGAGACCTTATACCAAATTGGTTATGAGAAGTGGAGGAGAACAAGGCACAAGGGGCCTGCCTGGGAGAGGGATGCTCACTATGCCTGTGGCCTTGGGGAAGTTATCTAACCTCCCTGGGCTCAGTTTTCTCATCAGTAAAACACAGGGGTCAGACTACACAGCGTGTGAGGTCCCTTCCATCCCTCTGCCCATGATCCTATGAGGAATGGGTAAATGGAGGTGCTGTTGGTAGAAACACTAAAATCAGGAAGAAGAGCATGTTTAGAGACAGAAGATGCTCGTCTCTTTTTGGACAGGACTGCATTTGAGATGCTGGTGACACCTGCATGTGGGGATGTCCTTTTGGAACTTGTAATAGGTCAGGTCCTTGGAAGAGACATCAGAACTGGAGGGAGAGATTAAGGAGTCATCTGTGTAGAGGAAGTTATTGGATCCAAAGAGAGGAAATGAGATTGCTAAGGGAAAGTGTCTGGAGAGAGACCATAAGAGAACCAAGGAGAGTTCTTTGAGCAGTACTCGCATGAAGGAATCAGGGAGGTAGGAGAACAGCCAAGAGATTATAATAAGAAATGACATTTGCAAGCCACTTGAAGGTTTGCAAAGCACTTGACATACATTATTGTATTTGATCATCACAAAACCCTTGTAAAATACTATCCATATTGTTATGCCCATTGTATAGATGAGGAAACTGAGACTGAGAAAAAGGTTGAATGACTTGCCCATAGTCATACAGCTAATGATAGCTGAGGTAGGATTTGAACTCAAGTCTTCGTGACTCCCAAATCCACCTCTCTGTCCACATTAGCCCACTACCACACTTAAAAGTATCTCCAGAGCCAAATGAGGAGAGTTTTTCTACTAAGTGGAGTATGGTCAGCAATGTAAAAAGAAGCAGAGAAATTAAGGATGAAGACTGTAGAAAGGCCATATTACACACATGGAAATTAGAAAGTCTTTGTGGCATTTCAGAGAACAATCTCAGTACAGTGGTAAGCGCTGGAGCTGGCTGACAAGGGGTTGGTGGTGGGGAAGTAGAAGTATAGTTAAGGTGCTCTTTTTCCCTCAGCTTAACTGTGAAGAGGAAGAGAGAAGTGGAATGAGTCATCAGAAGGACTGGGGACATCCAAATACAGTTTCACGGAAAGAGAGAGAGATTGGAGGTATGAGAAAGAGTCTCACTGCTGGAGCCAGGGTCCTTAGGGAGTATGGATAGGAAAGAAAAGATCAGAGGCTCAAGTAGGAAATGCCCTGAAGAAGGAGTAGAATATCTCTTTCTCAGATGACCAAAGGAAAGGAAGAAAGAAGGAAAGGGTGATGGTGCTCAGAATGCTGTTCTTCCATCAGAGATTGAGGAGCAATCAGACGGAGAGAAGTGTCAGAAAAACACAGGGAGGAAGGAGTAACCAGGATGGAGAGGGAAGTGAAAAGTGTCACATGCTACAGAGTGAGGCCTGAGAAAAGACCATCAGACTCGTTCATTAAGAACTCCTTGGTCATTTTGGAGAGAGCAGTTTAAGCTGAGTGAGATAGGGTTTTGTTTTTTTTTAATCCATATCAGACTTTACATATAAGTTCATATAAGTCTTTCCAGGTTTTTCTGAAATCCACCTGCTCATCATTTCTTATAGAACAACAGTATTCCATTACATTCACATACTTGTTTCAGTGACAATGGAGCCACTATACTCGGACTCTTACATCCCTTCAAATCCCTCGGTGATGTATAAAGAAGTAGAAATAGTACTTCTGAAAACATAATTGGGAAAGGCAGCTGTACTAGACCACATGTATGCAGAAGTCTTCTAGTATGCTCAGAATGATGCAATTTTAAGAGTACTTAGGAACAAACTTTCAATCTATTTGGTTTTGGGATTTTTTTGGAAGCAAGGCAATTGAGATTGAGTGACTTGCCCAAGTGTCAAGTGTCTGAGACTGGATTTGATCTCAGGCCCTCCTGACTGCAGGGCCAGTGCTCTATTCACTGCACCACCTAGCTGCCCTTATAAACTTTCATCTGAGAGAGAGAAGGGTATGGAGTGCTTGGGGAAAACAAATCTTGGATCAAGAAAATATCAATAACCGCCAATCATATGCCAGCTTTCTTATCTCCAAGAGCATAATCTTCACATGTAGCACGGAAGTCTCTGATGGAGTTACAGAAGAGAACAGGCAGGCTTTCACAAGCCTCCAGATGTTAGACGACATCCTTCTAGTCACCCAGTTGTCTGAAAGATGCAGAGGATCCAGGTGTTTGTTTCAATAGAGCGAGAGAGAGCCTCACAAGCTTCTCCTTCAACAAGGTGTCTCCCAGCTATACGTTAAGATCATGTGAGATTCTTTGAAAGCTATAACCTCCCGGTTATTAATATTAAATGGTTCAGAAACAAGGGAAGATGTATGCTCAGCAAAGGTGTTTGTCATGGTCCTGGAGGATGTCTCAAAAGAATCTAAATGAAAAAGGGATTGATTCCCTCTAGATAGACATTGCCCAGATGTTTTCTGTTTGCCGATAAAATTGTGTTGGTAGCATCAGATCCTGGGATACTGCAGAATGAGATACATGATCCCTTTGGCCTAATTATCCACACTTGGAAGAGTCCATCCAAAAAGATTGCCCATTTTCCAGGTTATCATATATAATTTGATGTTGGTGAACAACTGAACCAGACCCAGAAATAAACAGGAAGAAGAGGGTAGACAGAGTCACCTATGGGAAATTGTATAGTGCTTCGAATAACCCCTAGAGATTCATCTGTTTAACCCTAGTATTCTGCCAGTGATACTGTATAGTTTTGAATCATACAATATTATTTTTAAAAAATGAAATTGATTAAATTTGAATGTACAAGAAACAATTCTCTATTGTCGTGGGAATTATTTCTGAATCAACTATCTCCATGCAGACCAATCACCAAAGAGCAGCCAAAATCATTGCTACAAAGTTGCACATCACCCGAAGGTCAATGTGTGATCATGACTGGGCTGCAACATGTTGCCAGTAAAGAAATTCATGGGACAAGTAGAAAGGAGAGAGTGTGCACCTCCCTTCCCTTCTCTGCAGAATGAAAGAAGCTATGAGCATGGCAGCAGGATGGTGCAGAGGATAGAGGGCTGGGCCTGGAGTCAGGAAGACCTGAATTCAAATCCACCCTCAGATACTTAATAGCTGTGTGACCCTGTGTAGGTCACTTAACCCTGGTTGCCTCAGTTTCCTCATCTGTAGAATAAGCTGGAAGAGGAAATAGCAAACCACTTCAGAAAACCTCAGATGGGGGTCACAAAGAGTCAGTCATGACTGAATAACAGCAATTAACAACAACAAATGAGTATGGAATATTGCATGTACTCAGTATGTTGGATAGTTTTGCTGGACTGCTTCTCTTCTCCTGCCCCCCCTTTTTATTCCTTGTTATAAGAAATGGTTCTCTGGGTAGGGAAGAAGGAATGTATTTGGAAATCAAGGTGATATGAATGGAACAAGTTGTATGAAGCAGGTCATTGGGAAGATGTATAACTGAAAAGGAAATAGGTCAGTCTAACAGCAAGGTGCAGTGGGGGAATAGTCAGGAGACAGCCTACATGTTCCATTGACCTCCAGACCAATGTCAAACTATGGAAATAGGCCCCTAGCATGCTGGGCGAACCCCCAAAGAGGATTTATGGACAAACGTAGACAAGAATGGTACAAGATGAAAAGATATTGAATGGGTTATAAGAACAATGGTGTCATGGATAGTTTGCTAGATTTGGAGTCAAGACCTGAATTCAAATTATCTAATCTTTCAAAAAAACTATTAATGTGTGGTCTTTTTCTGGCTGTGACTACCACCTCATGATTTCTCTCCCATTGCCAACAATGATGACATTATAGATCCTTCAAAGTACGTACTTAATTAGTCTGTGTCTTTTAAACTTGGAAAGATCATAATCTAAAACTATTCCTTAACTTTAGGGTGCAAACTGGAAAAGGAAGAAACATCCTAAATGACTATCTAAAAAGTAGCTTCCAGTCTCCCACATGGTTGTAATCTTAGTTTTAGATTTTTGCCTACATTTGTCTCTTAGTGGATTATGTACTAAACATTCCCAGACATTTTCCCAGTCTCTCCTGTATTTTAGGATCTTGAAACCAGATGAGATCATTCTCTCCTGGAAAAAAATTGCTAAATTTTTCACGTTTCCTGGTAATCAGATCTGATTTACAACCTGAAATTTCAAAAATCAAATTTGATCTCTTATATGATTTCCCATAGTTCTCAGAAATAAAAGTAGTTGATTTCTTTAAATGTTGAGCTTACGATATAAACATATTGCTATCATAATTGTCTATGTTCTTCTAAGCATGATAAACCTTTATGATGAATGGACATTCTATTCTAAAAATATTTTATATTTGTTTTTATACAGACTGGGCACATCTGTCATTTGTAAAGAAATTCGTCATATATAATTTCATGTGTGTCTATGTGAACACATTTGAAAGGATTAAAGCTTAAGGCAAGGAGAAACTATGAAAACAGACATAAGATTAAACCCATTTTTAATTCAAGGAATCAAAGAAAACTTCTTTTGGTAGTAAGCAAATCCATTCCCAGAAATAATGTTAGTATATGGTTTAAAGTGAGCCCTGTACATGGAATATACTGATGACAGTTAGTACTTGCTTATTCTTTATGCTAAAAATTCTTCATTTCTTTGACCACTGCATCTAATCCCTGATTAAGTAGGGATTACCAACTAACAGTGTACAGATTGCATCCTGCTGGTCCACCAGACGATTTCCCATGGGAGAAAGGGTTGCCAAAGGGAGTTTCCTGGTTCTTAACTAGCTAAAGCTGACCATCTTACCATTTTTCTTTTTTCCCTTCTCATTGAAGGGGACAATCCCTTTTTTTTTTTTGACATTCATTGTTTGAAATTTTGAGTTCCAAATCCTCTCCCATTCTGTCCCTCCCTCACCCATAAAGAAGCCAAGTAATATGATATCAATTATATATGCGAAGTCATGCAAAACCTATTTCCACATCAGCCATGCTTCAGTCGGTACTCAGAGTTCATCAGTTCTCTTGCTGGAGGTAGAGAGCATTTTTGATCATGAGTTCTTTGGTCTTTGGAATTGTCTTGATTTGAATGGATAAGTCTTTCACAGCTGATCATCATTATAGTATTGTTCTTACTGTATACAATGTTCTCCAGATTCTGCTCGCTTCACTTTGAATCAGTTCATATAAGTCTTCCTAGGATTTTCTTAAACCATCTTGCTCATCATTTCTCATGTAGTCATATTCCTTCATAATCATATACCACAATTTGTTCATCCATTCTCCAGTTGATGGGCATCCTCTTAATTTCCAGTTCTTTGCCATCACAAAAAGAGCTATTAGAAATATTTTTGTACATATGCGTCCTTTTCCCTTTCCTTTGATCTCTTTGGAATATAGACCTAATAGTGAGTCAAAGGATGTGCAGAGTTTTATAACCCTTTGGCCATAGTTTCAGACTATTCTCTAGTTTACAATTCTACCAACAGTGCATTAGTATCCCTGTTTTTCTATATTACCTCAAGAATTTGTCATTTTCCTTTTTTGTCATGTTAGCCAATCTGATAGGTATAAAGTGGTAGAGTTGTTTTAATTAGCATTTCTTTAATCAGTGGTTATAGAACACTTCTTCATGTGACTCTTGATAGCTTTAATTTCTTCTTCTGAAAATTGCTTCTTCGTATCTATCCTTAGACAATTTATCAATTGGGAAATGACTCTTACTTGTATAAATTTGGCTCAGCTTCCTATATATTTGAGAAAAGAAGCCTTTATCAGAGAATTTTGCTGTAAAATATTTTTGCCAGTTTCCTGATTTCTTTCTATTTTTGGCTGCATTTGTTTTGTTTGTGTGAAAACTTTTAATATAATAAAAATTATCCATCTTACTTTCCATGATCCTCTCCATCTCTTCTTTGTTCAGAAACTCTTCTATTATCCATAGTTCTAACAGGTGGATTTCTCCATGCTCCCCTAATTTACTTTTATCACCCTTCATGTCTAAATCATTTACCAATTTTGACCTTATTTTGATAAGCAGTGTGAGATATTGGTCTATAGCTAGTTTCTGCCAAACTACTTTCCAGTTTTCCTAACAATTTTTGTCAGATGATGAGTTCTTGCCCCAACAGCTCGGATGTTTGGGTTTATCAAACACTAGATTAATGTGAATACTTACTACTATTTATTCTATACCTAATCTATTCCACTGATCCACCACTCTATTTCTTAGCCAGTAACAGATTGTTTTGATGGTTACCACTTTTTAATGTAGTCTGAATTTCTTTTCATGTAACCCCTCTCTCTATAAGGTGAGATCAAGGATCTTACCCGTCTACCCAATAGCCAATGGTATTAGTTCGCCATGCATTGCCTACTAAATTCATCATCGTGCTACTATATTTGAATCAGTACTATCACATGAGAATCATTCTGGTAGAGTGGATAAAAGAGCAGGCCTTAGAGGCACAAAAACATTTTCCCCCAAGTCCCAACTCTGTGACTATGGGGGCCTCCACTTCCTCATCTATTGAGAGAGAGTTGGACCAGATGGCTTTTGAGATCCCTTCCAACTCTAAACCTATGGTCCTAAGTCACTTAAGTCATGAACTGAATTGTGCACCTAGGGGAAGTAATGTGTTATCCCAGAAGAATGAATATATAATAGGGAATTTCAGTGATGTTGTCTGAATTGAGAGAAGGAGGTTTGGGGTCCCTGTTAAATCAACCAGGTAAGAATCTGTTCGAGGCAACTTTCTAAGACTTTTGAGTTGCAGAGCCAGGACTAATATGTGTCATTGAAAGTAATTACATTAGCAGGATTGCTCTAAGCCACAGGTGTGGGAGGGAAAAAAATCTCCCAAATAAATTTACAGGGGGAAAGAACCTCAAAAATCATCTATATATTCCAGGGTTGGGGAACCTGCAGCTTCGAGGTTACATGTGGCGCTCTCGGTCCTTGAGTGTGACCTGATGCTTCAGTCAAAGAGCCGTACTGGAGGATCTAGAGGGCTTCATGTAACCTCAAGGCTGAAGGTTCCCCACCTCTGAGCTCTAACACTAGAGGTATTAAGATATTTACTTAAGATTACACAGAGCTTTTACCTGCCCAAACAGACACAGGAACTACATGAACATAAATATAAAACACTTTTTATTCAGATGAAGTCAGATCTAAATAATTGAAGTAATATTTATTGTTCATGAATAGGTAAAGCCAATTTAATTTTTAAAAATGAGAATTTTACCTAATCTATTTATGTAATGCCAATTAAATTACTAAAAAATTATCTTGCTGAATTAGAAAAAAAAAACAAAGTTCATTTAGAAGAGCAGTTCTCAACCCGTGGGTCACGACACCTTTCACAGGAGTCACAATGGTCGCCTAAGACCATTGGAAAACACATATTTCCTATGGTCTTAGGAACAGAGACATCGCTCCTCTATCCGTCTTCTGGCAGGTCCACCCACATGCAGACATGCCCACATAAGAGTATTAAAGTGTCAAGGCATTAGGAAGTTTGAGAACCGCTGATTTAGAAGAATAAAAGGTCAGGAACTTCAGAGTAAGCAGGGAAAAAAGATGTAAATAAAGCAGATTCAGTAGTATCAGACTTTAAACTATATTCTAAGGTGAGAGCATTGTTGAAGTGTAAAATGAATAATTTTTGTTATTTTACATTAAAATTTTCTCATATAAATAAAACCTCTGAAGCCAAGAATAGAAGGAATCCAGGAAATGGGGGGGGGGGGTGCGGTTACTTTCATAGACAATCTAGGATTGGGTTGGAATATTGCTGTGGTGTAGGAAATGATGATCTGGTTGACTTAGAAAAACATGGAAAGTCTTGGGACTCATGAAGGAAGATGCCGTCCACCTTCAGAGAAACAGATGACAAGTAGAAATAAGCATAGGATGGTCTTACATATGTGTATGAGTGAGTGTGTGTGTGTGTGTGTGTGTATGTATGTATGTATGTAGGTGTATGTTTATAGATGTCTATGTGGGTGTATATGTATGTTTATATACACACATGTGGCTATATGTGTTATATATGTATGTATATGTATGTTTATATACACGCACATACATACATATACATATATATACACATATATACATATATATATACATATATATATATATATACACACACACTTAATCATAGTCATCTTTGGAGGGGAGAGGGGAGAGAAAAAGAATGCAAAGCAGAGAACAAATGGAGCCTACCTGGAAGCAAAAAGAAGCTGGACGGCTTTGAGAACAATGTGGAGTATTTGTGATGTGGGTTTTCCTGAGGTGGAAATGTATAGTTTTGTACTGAATCCTCTCTTGTGTTCTGCTGTGTACATGACAATTTCTTTGCTTTTCTTATTTTATTTTTTTTTAACTTTTATTTATTTTAGCTCGCATCATTCATTTCCACGAGATTTTGAGTTACAAATTTTCTCCCCCTCTTTCCCCCACCCCCCACCCCAAAACAGCCATCCCCTTGTATGACCCCTCCCCCAATCTGCTCTCTCCTATGTCCTCCCCCTCGCCCCTCTGACTTTCCCGTAGGGCAGGATGGATCTCCCTTCCACAATGCCTGTGAATCTCAAGTCCCAGTTGGATGTAGTTAATAATAATAATAATAATTGTATATATATAGATATATATTTTTAACATTTGATTATAGAACTTTAAATTCTAGATTCTTTCTCTTTCTCCCTCGTTAGCCACCCCCGCTGGAAGAACAAGCAATTAAATACAGGCTGAACATCTTTTCTTATTTTGTATTTAAGTTTAAAATAAATTTAAAAATAAAAACAAAAAAGTCATACAGACCATTACTTCATAGCTAGGATTCGACCCCATCTCCTCTGATGTCAAATCTACCACTTTTTCCACTGCCTGGAAAGATATCCCTTATCTTCATACACATACACGTAGAGTGAATCAGCTGTAGGTAGAAAGCCCTGGTTTCAAGGTCTGCTTCTGATATGTACCTTTGTGACCCTGGGCAAGTCATTTCACTTCTAAGTGGCACAATAACTTATGTAAGACGAGTTGCCTATTTGCCTTGGTGGAGAGTTTCCACGCTGAAAGTTCTCTACACGACAAAATCACAGGTTTTGGACAGAAATACAAAGTCACTGAAACTACAAAAGTGTCCGTTGTGCTGCCTGCTCAGAACTTGAATAGAACATTCTGAAGCCGCACACGGCAGAAACGACTTCATGCAGACATCACTGGGGCCAGAGCAGGAGCTTCTCAGTCTTCTGGGTCACCCAGCCCATGAATGCTCCAAAAATACCTCGGGAACTGATTGTTGGGTTCACTTTCTAAGTTCTTCCTGTAGTCTGGTGATCTCAAGAGGAGGACAGGCTGTGCCAACGAGGGGACTACGCCATGACCCCAGTAGTAATTGGTGTGATCAGCCAACTGCAGGGTAGGAAGATAGGCCAGGCCCTGCCC